>ML682026.1:5519808-5659779 GCA_007922195.1 Podocnemis expansa | reverse complement strand
CTGTTAGTCTTTAAGTGCCACCAAGACTTCTTGCTTTTTTTAATCAAGCTAAATAGCTCTTTATTCTATTTACACTTACTTCTTGAGTAACCTCATAGTGGGCTGCTTGTGAAGTAAGTTACTACTCTACATAGTCTTTAATGATAGCAAGTTAGTGTGCTGATTTTCATATTTTAAAACAAGTACTGAGTAACTGTTCAATCCCTTCCCTAGTCCAGTCTTTATAAAGAGACTGTCAATCTGTCCTTGGTTTCTTTCTTGTTTCTATGTGCTTTCATTGGAGAAAAAACAAATCCCATTTAGAGTAAAGTCAGTAGCCCCACTACCTTTCTCTGTAAAGTGTGTTATTCCCTGTTTTGAGTGTTTCAAAGCAGCATTTGGAAAATTTAAATTTAAAATTCAAGATTGTGCTACAAACGTAATCGTATCTCTGAATTATGATCTTGTTTGCTTTGCCCCATGCAGCAAATGTGTTATTCAGGCCCGAGTCTGAGAATGTTCTGCGCGCGATATGACTGAAAAATTACGATTCGCCAGAAATGTCTGAATTTGTTGATAGGGCAAATGATACTCAAGCTTTTCAGTAGTCTAGGTGTTGTAACTGTCTCCAATAAATCATTCCTTGGAAATCATTTTCTAGCGGGAGTTGCGATAAAAGTGAAAAGCATTTTTACAGCATGCAGGAGGCTATAAATTGTTGGAGGAGATTTTTATTATTATTTCTGTGCTGTAAATCATGTTCTGGGGTGTGTCATAAAAGGTTTGCAAACTGAGTCTTTTGTAATTACTCATATGAGATTGACTCACTTCAACTTAAATTCAGACCAAAAAAAAATGGCGGGGACTGGGGGGGGGGGGGGCCAACAACTGTGTGTATGTTAAATGTATTTACTAGCTCTGCTGCTTCCTGTGGACATAGGCCAAGGACTCATAGTTATAAACCTGTAGAAGTATGAAGCATTTTTTCCTGTTTGAAATATGCACAGTCAATTACAGGACTAGGCTCAAAGTGAAGGTTGATGGACTTCATGGTAAAACGGATGCATTGTAAAACATTCACCTTTTGTTCATTGGTAAACACTGCATATACTTTCATGCTAGAAGTGTAGCCACTACTTGCCCCTTGCCTGTAAAACACTGACACGTCTGATTTTACTTTAAAAAAAAATTCTCCTCCAAATACAAAGGCCATTGTTTTATTTTCATACCCTTTCTTAATTAGTTTTATATCACACAGCTATTATCCAGTACCATTGTTCAGGTAGAAATCTATGTGACTTCATTCTAGCCCTGGAATGTGAAGTGTGAAATAAAATGTAGGGAGTTTTTCCTTTGATTCAAGTGACAGAATATAACATCTCCGAAGAACTGAAAGGAAACGCAGATGAGAAATCTGCCTATGCACTGTATGTGTAAGAGGATGTTCCCTACATTTAAAGGGTTACACCCTTAGCCAGTTCATGCTACCTGGTGACAGAAAAACATGCATTATCTGGATATGCATATCACTCCTCCTAAGTGAACCAAATGTGTGACGTATGCTTTTGTCATATATCAGTCACGTTTCCTTCCCATCACTGCTGTAGTGAGAGAGAGCTTGAGAATGTGTACATTATTCCTTGATGGATCATTGTACACGTTGTCCAAAAGCACTTACAAGTATGTGCGTTGCCACTGGAGATGGTCAAATTATTTATTGCAAATAATTGTCTGTGTGAATGTATGTATTTTTTTCTTTTGAGAATTTTTTTATTTGACCAGCACAAAGTGCTGCATTAAAGAGACATGCAGTTGCAGTTACCAAGGCCTGCATGCATTTTAGGAACCATCAGCAGTCCTGTTGTGACATAGACTGGTAAGACAGTTTTGGTTTTGGGAAGTGTTTCCTAAAGGGAAGGTTGGTCTGTGGTTACCATGGAATGACATACAAGGTGATATTGTGTCCTAATGCAGTTAAAAGGATAGCATGTCACTTCCCCTGTAAAGCAGTGTTGTGGTAGCTGTGTGGTCCTGGAATAGCAGAAAGCTAATGTGAGGGGTATTTACGCTTAGCATACCACCTTCTGTTGGTGACAGAGACAAGCTTTCAAGATTAAACAGAGCCCTTCTTCAGCTCTAGGAAACATACTCAATGGGTCACAGATAAATACAAGGTGGAACAGGTTGTTTGGCTCCTTCCCTGTAACACATTTCTACAAATGACATCTAATTTCATTAATTTCCTTTTCTTTTTATCTCTATTATTCGGTTGATTGAAGCTGTTGGCACTTGTTTGCAAGCTTCTGCTTCCTGTTTTGAGCTGTGGGACCTCACTAACAATGAGGCATTGGCGTCAGCAGCAACTAGTCAAACTTTGGTTTGGTGTTACCATACTGAATGTGAAGGGAGTTGGATTGGGTGGAAAACAGAATATACAAGTTGTAATTTTAAAATCATACTAAAATTTCAGACTTTCTGTGGAAATTCTTCCTTATCAGCATTTCTTGGGGAAAAAAGGTCAGGAATCAGATGTTTGTAAAAGACAGCTTATAATGTGTCTTCATAACCCTCATCCTTCACCATCTGCATTTTGTCATTTTGAAACTTTCCTTTTCATTCAAACAAACCAGATTCTCAGATCATGGAATAATACTTCCAAACACTTGAAAGTTGTCATAGAGGTTCCAAGTTCATTTGAAGAGGAGAATAAGAAGCTGCTATGCTTTGCATATCAGGATCGCCATCTTAATACCGTTCCTCAGCAGTAGAGCTTGAGATTAGGAAGCCCCTTCTCTTTGAAAAATGAGGGCATTAGCCCTTGGGGTTGAGAAAAGTGAAAATAAATACATCCTCTAACATTTTGGTTAACGGGTATTGGTTCAAAAGCAAGCAATCACAGAGAAATTCAGTGTTGCTCCCCCTGCAGATCAGGGATGGTGTTGATCAAGGTTTTAAGAAGCTTTTTCCTTCTTCATGAAAAGAATGAAAAGAAAACGTCTCTGTGTTATATTATATCTCAGCCCTATCAAAGATAGAAGGGAAGATTTTCATGTTACATTATGCCTTGGCTCCATCATATCTAGGGGTACACCTACACCATTGTCTTAGGTTGACTTAAGGAAGGTTGTTGACCTACAGATCCCTGCAGCCATACTGGGCTTTTTATTAAGTCAACTTAAGCATGTCCTTAAGTCAATTTAATAACACCACCTCTTAAGGTCAACTTAATGCTTAAGTCAAATTTATTAAGTCAACTTAATCCAATGTAGATGGGGAAAGCCCTTATGTCAAGCTAACTGGCCTCCAGGCCACCTCCCAGAGTTCCTTGCCACCAGGAAGGGTTGATTTAGCACCTGCCACTGTGGATGCAGGCAGTCAACAGGAGTCTTCAATGTAGACTCTCTAAGTTGACTTACCAAGGTCAACTTTAAGTGGACTTAAAGTCGACCTTGTTAGGGCGACTTAACAGAGCCGCCAGGGTGGACATTCCCCATGAGTTGACAAGACAATTCCAAACAGCCTAGAATTCTGAACAGCATATGAGTATCTTTTAGGTAAATTATGGTCAAATGGATGGAAAGAAAAATAAGAATGATTGTAAAGCAACAGAAAATATTGTGATAAATAGAATCCCCTAAAAATCTAACTATTATGTAAATTTGCACATATCCATTGTATTAAGCGATGTGGCATCAATTTACATCAGCTGAAGGCTTGGGCCAATATCTTTAAGATAAATTTTCCCTTTCAACATGTAAAGCAAATTGGATTTAAAATGGTTTAGGTGAAAGAACCTGGAAAAGCCTAAGTGCCTTTTGCTCTTGCCTGGAAAGCAGTTCCAGAGTCACTTAAAAGCCATTTATCAAAAAAAAAAAAAAGTGTGCTAACATGCTTATTTAGCTATATTGTATGTATTTTAATGCAGTATGTGCCAGTGTGTAAAAGGAAAGCAGAAAGAATTTCAGGGCCAAGCAAGTAGCTGACAGGTCCTAAAATTGAAACATTTATCCAAGGTGATCCAAAGTGGTCATTTTAAAATGAATGGTAAGAGCCTGATTGTGTATGTGCTTCAGTGTTGTTCATGAAATCACGCTCATTGAATGAATAAATATGGACAGTCAAAACAGGTTTAGTGCTCAGATGAAACCTGCAAATGTGTTTATTTTATACACTGGGAGCATAAACATTTTTTCCACTGGAAATTTTTACTAGCTAGAGCATTAATTTGCAAAATTAAGCAGCTATTTCCATCACAAAAATCTCTTTTGTGTCTCAAATGAATCTTTGTCAGCAATGTAATCAGCTTTTTGCATTGTAACATATGGAAAACCATGATGTCCTTAAAATTATTGTGGGGGTGGAATGATCTGTTCTATTATTGAACATGCATTGCAAATATTTGAACTCTAAATCAAAGAAAGCCTGGGTAGAATGATACACCGTAGGCACAACCATTAGGAAACATGTTTTTTGCTCATTGTTTTGTTTTAGGGTTTGGGGCGGTGTTTTTTGTCTGGGGTTTTGCTTGTTTGTTTTTTGCTCTTAAGTTATCTGCACACATCCATATAACTGAATAGTTACTGTGCAAAAAGCTCTCATTATATGTAATTGAACATCAAACAACTATTTCATTAATGGATCCATTATCAGAGAGTACATTGACATTAAAATACCTGCATGTGGTTACCATAGATACCTGACTTCTGTATCACACTTTACACACACAGGCACACATATGCACACTGCATTCTGTTTTAAGCATTTTGTATAGCTGCTAATGTACTTTGATAGACATAATTACCCAAGGTATGCTAGACAATCTTTATCTGAATGCTTTGAATCAAATGAAGGTGTTGTAAATGCAAATGCTCAAGAAAATAACCTTGTAATTCATAATTCATCTAATTCAAACAGGAGATGCTTTTACTGAAGAATTTTAAACTTGTCTGGTACATTGTGATTTACCAGTCTGTGGAAGAAAAGCATTTCTTTAAAACTTTTGTTTTTAAGGCAAAGTTACAATAAAACACTGACATGCCACATAATGTATTACTTATTCAGGACCAGGTTAATTTTCAAAGATCCTGACTCAAGATTCTGGCTGGGGAGCTGTTGTCTTATCATTTTGCTAAAGAGGGTGACCAGTTTTCTAAATACCTATCCCTGTTTTGTTTGCATGCCAGATATGATGGCAGGCTGAAGGTATGTGTGCAGGTCTAGTTATAAAGGGATTTCATCTTAAATAGACATGTACCACTGGCTGAGCAGTGCTAAGTTATATAAAAAGGAACAATAATGCCTTATGTTAGTAGGACAGGCAAGGAGTCCTGTGGAACTTAAAGACTAACAAATTTATTTATCACATGAGCTTTCGTGGGAGAAAATCCCACTTTGTTGCATGATTTTATCTCACAAAAGCTCAGGCGATAAATAAATTTGTTGGTGTTTAAGTGCCATAGGACTCCTTGCTTGTTTTGCTGAACTAGACTAACACAGCTACCCCTTTGGAACTTCTTTTAGTAGGAGCCCTTATGTGGTATATCTCCAAAGCCCTTTGCAATCCCTAATTAATAATCACATCTCCAAGAGAGAAGCTGTATGGGTGGGCAGTATCATCACCATTTTCAATAGAGAGACTAGATGAGAGAGAGTAAATAACCTGCTCACTATCACATTAGCAAGTCTGTTATAGGAATAGAAATCATCTTCTGGCTCACAGATCTGGCTCACAGCTAGTCTACGCTGCCTATTGGAGGTAAAAAATGAAAATAATAAAGAAGAACACACCCAGAAAACAGTTGTATCACTTGCCTTGCTGTCATGACCTCCAGAGTGAGACCTAGCATAGGACTGTTAGGTAAAAGTCTATACAAACACATGCTTTTGTCTTTGGCAATAATTCAGTTACCACGTTCCACCATTGATTTGTATGCAGAATCCTCCATTGATTTAAGTAGAGAGATCAATGGTGGATAAAGATGACAGGACGATCATACGAGAAAACAGCTTTTTTTCCTAAAAGGTTTGAATTTGAAGGTGGCAGGATGCTATATGATCTTAACACAAATGATGAATAAAAAAAGTTAAAGAAGAGCCTGTTTATTAGCAGAGTATAGCACCATTTTCTTCCTGATTGTATTATTATTTATTTCTAACAAGAGGGAACTGAAAGCAGGGAAGCAGGGTTCAGAATCCCATCTAGTGAACCAGGCATTGTAGAAACTGAACAAATATAGTCCCTATCTAGAAAGCTGTCAATGCAATATGCAATACATGAAAGGCTGCTGAACAATACACAATTTGCCAGTTCGCCCAGAAGGAAATTTATTGGGCAATTTTGCTGTGACCATTTCCATAGAGGCTCATTTGGAGAAACTAATGCTTTCTCTAGCTATATTTCCTTTTTGTCCTCTCCTCTATCTCCTATCAGATGTTGGGAGCCTGATTTCAGAGAGACTTAACTCCCATTGACTCCATTTGTGGTTGCCCAATCTACACATAAATAGAAGTCATTATTAGATGAGGTTCCTGAGATGAAACTGTGTTTGGAAGTAAAAACCAATTGTAAATAGTGTATAATGTGGAAAGATTGATGACCAATTCTGCTGCCACTTTTTTCTAGAAAGCCACTGATTCTGATGCAGTTGCATGGTTGCAAAAGAGCAAAATTTTACCTCTGGCTGATGAATCAAACATAATCATCTAAATTGCGTGTGATTGAATATATATGTTGACTTAAATTCTCAGTTTCATTTGTTTGGACTTTATATTTTATTTAGGTAGAAAATCTGCTGCTGATGGTCCTGTATTTCTATAAAATGATTTGAAAGTGTTGCTCAGCTCTCTGCACAACAGGAGAATGAAGTGGGCAAAGGAGGCTAGAAGCCATCTTTGCATTTCCCCAATCCTGGGTTGACCTAGTCTGGTCCAGTGCTGGTAGATACAGCAAGCATATCATGTGGTGTGCTGAGCACCTTCTGTGCATTCCCTCTTTTCTCACTGAGGTTAGTATCCTGAAGATTTAGCCCTCCTGTGGAGTGACCTATGAAAAACCCTCCCTGTAACTGAAAGCACAAGTGTAAGAGCCTAAAAGACAGTTGGAAAAGCTGTTGTTCTGGATCAGTTGGAGGCGATCCACAAGGAATTAACTAATTCTTCACTGTTATGTCCATGGAGGGAAAGCACAACGAGAAACTCTGAAATAATGTTAAAACAAGTCATTTCTCCTGAGCACAGACTGTCAGATGTGATGAATTACACATGGTGGTTTCATGAGATGGGTAGTGGCCTCCTAGGAATATAGATGATGCTACCAAGTGTACCGGGGGGAAAGTTCACCTTGCTGTTTCATGGTGCAGAACTTTGTTCCATAGGCAGAATTGTCACATAGGTGGTGGTGATGGGGAGGGGTGAGTTTCTAATTTAGGGCATGCAAGAGTGGCCCATGTGATAGATCAGAGATGAGAAGGTTGCTCCTTTTTTAATGGAAATCAAACCCAAGTTCTTGGTAGTGAAACCCTGCCATGTCACCTTACTCCAGTTCAAAACGACCTCATGTTAGATGAAAAATGAGATCTCAGAAATTACAAGCAACTACAAGTCTGATTTCAGATCTCCTTGACATATAATTTAGCCCCGAAACTGCATGGCAAAGAGGCTCAGCCCATCATCACACTCATTTTTACAGAAAATATAAAGAAACAATGTCTGAACAGCTTTACTTTTTGTAAAGCACTGTGTTTAAAGGTAATTCTAACATTTTCCTTATGATGAATTCTTCTTCCACATTATGTGGTATTGCAGAAATACAGAAACCTGGAAAAGAAAAGATGTGAAATTACTTCAATTTAAAATGGGACTATGACTCAGGTTTAGGTCAAGTGCCTTTCTTCCTACTACACTCCTGTACTCTTTTCTAAGTACACAGTTTCACACAAAATTGGGTTCTCTTTGGATTAATGCATTTGAAAATTAACTTGATCTATAACCAATTTTCTCCTCATTTAAACAGTGACCTGCAAATGTTCCTCTAGGGACCAAAAAGGATCAGAGAAATTATGTGGTGTTCAAGTTACTCGCTGAAGCAGAATCACTCATAAACGTGCATATGGTGCTAGGTGCTTTAGGGATCAAACCACTGTTTACCTTGTTGTACACTCCTCTCACTTTTAAGTTACATGGTCTCCTTACTAGAAATGAAACAAAAACACATTAATTGGATAATTACAAAAAATCCCTTCAAAATTTAAAAGAAGAGCATAAGAACAGTCATAGTTGATCAGACCAATGGTCCCTCTAGCCAGCATCCTGCTTAATAACAGTGGCCAATGCCAGGTGCATCAGAGGGAATAAATGGAATAGTTAATCATCAAGTGATCCGTTCCCAGGCTCCAGCAAACAGCAATCACTGCCTATGCTGGCTAATAGCCATTGATGGACATATCCCCCAGGAAATTACCAAATTCTCTTTTGAACTTGATTACAATCTTGGCCTTCACAACATCATCTGGCAAGGAGTTGCACAGGTTCACTGTGCTGTGTGTGACTAAATATTTCTTTTTGTTCAGTTTAAACCACCTGCCTATTAATTTCATTTGGTGACCCCCTAATTTTTGTTTAATGAGGAAGAGCAAATAACATTCTCCACACCAGTCATGATCTTTATCATATCTACTCCTTAGTCGTCTCTTTTCCAAGGTGAAAAGTGCAGATCTTATTAATCTCTTCTCATATTGAATCTTTTCCATAGACCTAATCTTTTTAGTTGCTCTTTTCTGTAACTTTCCCGATTCCAGCGTATCTTTTTTTGAGATGCGATGTCCAGATCTGCATGCAGCATTCAATGTGTATACATACTGTGGATTTATAAAGCGGCAATACATTTGCTGTTTTGCTATCTAGCCCTTTCCTAATGATTCCCAACATTCTGTTTCTATTTCAGGATTTAACTCTCAACATCTAAAGCTTGAATACAGGGCTAACAATGAATGTATCTGTTTTCATATGCCAGTCAGCTGCTTTAAGAGCAACTGGCAGTTCCCTGCCTCAACATCAGATGAAACTGGGCATCAAACTTATTCTCCCGAAAGCTTTGAAATGATGGAATGAATTCTGCTCTCTAGAGTCCATGTTGAAATGCGGGATATATTTAGGGTAGCTAGCCAGATGCCATCCATGTATGAAAAAAAAGCAGTGTGAGCCTCTAGAGAAACATTACATCTTCTATCTTATGCAAAACATTGGTACCGATCACAGTGGCTTCACATAAAAAAATAAAGGCTGTCAGAAACTTGTGTTTACAGTGAGTCAGTTTGTCTGTGATTATGTACATCAATGTCACTCATTCTGGAGTCAATTAATTCTTGAAAACCGCAAGAAGTTTAACAGAAGATATATTTGTACATTATTATAACTGTCTGTGACTGCTGTTTTCAAGTGTGGCAGTCCTTTGGCCATATTTCTGCAACCCCACATAATTTATCCTATGATATATTGCAAGGAGCTACACAGATTGATAACTTCTCAAAATGATTAACTGCTTGGCTTTTATGCCCTTCTTATTTGTGTTACTAGGTATTTCCACATCAACTTTAAAAAGGGGTTGCCTCAGTGTTGTTCAGCTGGCAGAAATGCCATATATAGCACAGATTCCTTGGATGGTGTACAGTGTACAACCACAGTAGGAAATTCACTGCTACTTGCTTCCTGAAGTGATAATGCATGCCCAAAAGAATAAGTTTAATGAAAATGTTTAAGATATCAAGTTCAACATCAGAAATCCTTACATAAACACTTCACCCATGGAGTAAGGGAGCATAATGTGTTGCCATAGAAAAGGACCACATTCTGAAGAATTTTCCCCAAAGGTTATCATGAAATGCAAATGTTTAAGAAAAACTAAAATGCATGTATAGGGAAATTACACTGTTTCTTGCTGATTCAAAAGCTTTTAGAAATGTATCTTGCATCATTGAATAGCTGGTCTAATTACCACAAAGGAAATGTGTCAAAAATTGCAAAGTTAGGGCACTGATTTTGACAGCAGCATGAGTGATTGAAAAGAGTTAATAAATAAATGTGGGGGTTTTTTTTTGCTTTTTTTAGAATTTTTTATTTAAATATTTATTCTGTGACCAGAGAAGAGGAGCTTTAATAGATTCAAACTTTCCTCAGTGGAGGGCCAGATTTTCAGAAGAGCTCACCTTTCATTTAGGCACCAAAGAAGTGGCCAGATTTTCAATAGAACCAGTCAGGTTGGATGCTGGTGCCTTTCACATTTAACCAGGTGTGGTCAGATTCTAAGGTCTCCCACAAACCAATGGGAGCTGCAGGCGTGACACCCCAGAAAATCAGACCATTTATTTGGGTGGCTAACGACGAATTTAGCAGCTTAAATTAAGGCACCTGAAGGTGGAACATTTTGGGTTCAATTTTCATAGGTGATCAGCCTTAGCCTTCGTCTTGACACCAACCTTGCCCTTGGCCTTGAAGTGGATGCAGAATTAAGCCATTGCAGCATTTTCTTGAAAACACTTTGGGCCACATATTTGAACATTCTACCTACTATATTCTGTGGTAAGACAGAGTCTTGATAGAAAATCCATAGTGAAAAGTAGGGTGTCAGCATGTGATTAAGAAATCCATATCTGAAAATTGGTCCTTCTTTTGTGCTCATTTGTGTATTATTTAATAAGTAGAAGACTTACCATCTCCCCATCTTTGCACCCAGAATTTCCATATAACAAAAATTTTGCCTGTTTCAGACATGGGCCAAAATGGTACCTCTGATCACATGATTAAAAATGAAGTCATTTCCCAAACAGAGGAATTTCCTTTTGGAGCTAAAAATCCCTACCCTCCTTCTACAAATGGACTCTGAACAACTAGACAACACTTCCAATCCAGATATCAAAAGTGACTAAGTGAAGGATCAGTCAACATAGTCCACACACAAGGAAATGAATGCCTCTATGCTCTAAGTCAGTACTGATAGGAAAAATTTTGGTGTTACAATGGTATAGGAGTATGTCAACCCTCCTTGGTATTTAATGGTATGATATTTATATTTGATGCTAACTAGGTATTACAACTCTGGTATATATGCCTTTGAAACGTGTATGCTCAAACTGAATGTTTTGATACGTGGATGTTAATTGTTCCTGTTATATGTAGCTGTGAAAATGTTGAGCGTACCGCCCCAGCAGTGGCAGTAGGAATAGTTAGTATATCTGCGTAAGTGAAGTTAGCCTAGCTGAATAAAGAATACAAGCTTACATAATGTCAGGCCTAGCAACCTTGGCAGACGGCCAAGTTTCCGAAACCTGCCTGGCAACAGCGTGGCAGAGCGGTGCGTGAGCCAGCAGCCTGTGAGGAAGCCTTTCCAGAACTTTCCTCAGGAAAGTCTGTGAGAATAAAAAGGGCGCGAAAGGAGGGAGCGCGCAGGCAACCCCTCTGACTGGACAGAGGCCCCCGTGTTTATTCGGGAATCCAGCCTAGGCCGGGGGCTTCGCTGTGCCAGGACTTCGAGGGACCGTCTACCAGGGTGGTCGGCTCTGCGGCCGTCGCCAGGCTGAAGAACTAAGCGTAATTATTTGGGTTCGTAACAGCCAGGGTCCCCGTAGGGACTGGGGCTCTCCCGCGGCCGTACGGAGGGGGCAGGGAGAGGGGTTCACCTTAGAAGGAAATTCTCAGGCTCACAGCCGCTGGTCCAAAGGGTCACTGTATCCTGGGGAGGCCCTTATAACATAGAGGGTAACCTGAGGTAACAATGTATCAGGGAATTTAACTATGTTTCTTTATTATAAGTCTGGGTCTGATGTGTGTTCCCCATGGTGTTTATGTTAATGTCTGTCCTGGAATATACTTACCTGAACTCCGTCCTCATACAAATACTTACCTGAACCCAGTTTTTATATTTACCTTATGTGGGATCCTCTCCGCTGTTTCCACGTTTTCAATACAATTCCACAAGTTGTTTAGCACTTTCGCCTGGTGTCTGATTCACAGTCTGGACAAAAAGGGCGGCTACATAAGAGATGGTAGTGGTGGAGAACGGTCCTGGATCAAGAGGGATTTTCCTCAAACAAGACCATTTCCACTGAAGAAGGTGTATTGTGTTTTAGTTTACAAGGAAAAAATGAGCAAAGAATCAAATCCATGAGTTGCATTCTGATTTGGTAAAAGATTTTTGTTCAAGCACATGCAACATTTTTTGCACATTCATAAGTGTATTCATACACTCTGAGACCTCTCAAACTAATAGATTTTTGTTATTATCATGTTATTGATTGTAATGGATAAAGAAACACATTAATAAGGTCTCAGTCTGTTAGTGAAGGTAGTCTTTAATGACATGCTCTTGCCTCCAGAGCAATAATGGGCTGACCCAAAGTCCACTGACTTTTTCTATTTACTTTAGTGGGCTATGGATTAGTGCTGTGTATGATATAATTTCTTCATCCCTGTAATATTTTTGTGAGTTTTAAATATTTTCCTATCCTGAAATGGAACAAAAAGTTAAAATCTCAATTTTTGGTGAACTAAAAAGCCAAAACAATTTTTAAGATCTAAAGGGGTAGCCGTGTTAGTCTAGTTCAGTAAAACAAACAAGGAGTCCTGTGGCACTTAAAGACTAACAAATTTATTTTTTGCATGAGGTTTCATGGGAGAAAGTCCCACATTCTTCAAAGTGTCTGATGAAGTGGGATTTTCTCCCACAAAAGCTCATGCAAAAAATAAATTTGTTAGTCTTTAAAACAATTTTTAAACTTTAAATCAAAGTGTTTTGTTTTAATTTATACCTGTTTTCTTTTTTAACATCCTTTTGTCTTCTTAGCTAAAATTTTGAAATAAAAATTGATTTTTAATGGGAGAAATGAAATTTTTCATTTTGAAATGTCATGTTTAAAAAATTTTGAAAAATCATTCCATTTATTTTTCAAATCAGGAGATTTATCCAAGCAAACTCTCATTCACAAATAGTTTTGGTTTGGAAGACTTAGCATTTTCAAATAAAAAAAGATTAATTAAAAACTTCCTGACTTGTATCAAGCACCCCTCAAAAAAGCATCCTCTAGGTAATGTGCAAAATCTGAGCCAAGACGACCTAATGTCATGGTCCTTGAAAGGAGATAGAAGAGATGATTGGATTCATAGGGTGTGATTTTTCCAATGCTTTGCACCTTGTGGAATCAATTAGGCCTATACAAGGTTTGAATGCAAATCACTGTTGTGGTCTGTCTGTCTGCCTATTAAAGACCACCTGAAAATGTTGAGGTCAGGGCAGGCTAGAAAAGGGAAGCAGATTCTCCCAGCTGAGTAGTACTGAAGTTAGGTGGCCAAACCAGCCATAAACCATGCTTCTGAATTCTCAGACTGATTATTCCCTATTTGATAGCTGTGCTTTTGATTTTTCCTTCCCAAGTGAGGACTTCATTCTTGTCTTTACTGAATTAAGATTATTTTGATTCTAATTTTCTCCTCCCAAGAGCCAGTAGTCCCTCCTAGCTTGGTGTCATCCACAGATTTTATAAGCATACTCTTCACTCCATTATCCAAGTCATTAATGAAGACATTGAACAATATCATGCCCAGGATCAACCTCTGCATGACTTAACTAGGTATATCTTTAACTTTGATAGTAAACCACTGATAATTAATCTTTGAGTACTATCTTTCAACCGGGTGTGCACCGACAATATAGTTATTTCGTTTAGGCCAGTGGTTCACAACCTGTGGCCTGGGGGCCTTTCAAAGTGGTCCACAGTTCTCCTCTTGCTGACTGCAGAAGGGAGCAGCTGCCTAAGGACCCAGGCAGAGCATGTTTCTGTGGGGCTAAAAGCCCAGTGCAGGCTGTTTGGTGCAGCCAATGGTATGAGAAATCAATGCTCCCCTTCCACTATCTGTAGTGGGGAGCATGGCAAAATGCTCCAACTAGGTACACAGGAGCTGGGGGTCCCTGTTGCAGCCAGAGGAAGAGGAGCGTTGATTTTTCACCACCTCCAACCCCCGGCTGCAAAAGGGAACCTCTTCCTAAGGACCCAGGTAGAGCGCCCAGGTCTACAGAAAGTACAGCGTTTCCTTGCTGCAGCCAGAGTGTCAGGCGATTTAGCAAGGAGCCAGCCTCTTCGGTGACTTACATCTGTTTGGCTGCAGTGGGGAAGATGCCTGCTAGAGAAGATTGGTAGACCTTCAGGGTTATAAAAATGATATCTGTGGCCCTCAGCGGGTGCATCACTACTGCTGGGCCCACAGGGCACAAGCCCCAGCCATCCTGAGCCTTGCCCTGGGTTGGCAGGGGCCAGTTGCAGCCCGGGGCTGCTGTCTGGCAGTAGCAGGGGATGGATAGGATCGGAGGCCAATGGCAGCAGTGGCAGGGACCGGATCCAGCCCAGAGGCAGCAGCAGCAGCAGGGGCTGGGGCTGGAGCAGGCCCAGGGCCAACCACCACTGGCCAGCTACAGCAGGGACTGGCTCCAGCCTGGGGCTGCTGGTCAGCAAGGGCAGGGGCCAGACTGGGCCCAGGCTGTGGGGGGGGGAGAGGGCTGGTGCAGTGATTTGCAGGAACGCAGGGATGGAGCTGAGCACAGGCCGCAAATATTTTTCTGGTGCATCAGTGCACCCCCTAACTTTTGAGACAAAAAGGTTGGGAACCAGTGATTTGAACCATATTTCTCTAGTTTGCTTATGAGAATGTTCTATGGAACTGTGTCAAAAGCCTCACTAAAACCCACAGATGATATATTCCTGATTCTCCACATCCACTAGGCCAACAACCCTGTCAAAGAAGCTGAAAAGGAAAAGATAATATAAAACTCTAATATGTAAGAAAATTTTGGAAATAAGGGTAAAAGTGTCTGAGTAGAGTTAGGTGTGATGTTAAAGCTAAAGATTAAATCCTGGATGAGGAAGCTCATTAGTTTCTGAATAGGTCATCTCCCGCTTTTTGAAATGAGAACAGTGATGCTCCCCAGTGCTTTGGTGAAAGAAAGGACCAGGAAAGAAAAGAGTAGACAATGAAATGATAGTAAGAAGGTAGGCCTACATATCAAGCAGTGCTTCCAAATTTGGGGATCTTCTATAACTAAGGTCAGGAACCAAGCAAAGGACTCAAAAACCAAGTAATGTGAAAGATTTATTTCAGGGCTCAAACTGTGATCGTACTTTCCTTTGCATTTTTACTTTTTTTTTTCCCTTTGTTTTGTTCTTTGATGTGCAGAATTTTAAATCACTGGGTCATTAGGTCTGGTGCATCTTTCCTAAAATTCCCTTTTCACTTTACTGATGTGCAGCACTGCAGAATTACCCAAAACATGTGCATCCAAAAGGAAGATATAAATATATCTCCTTGGAAGCACTGTGGAATCTGGGTAGGGGCAGCATCTGAACAATAGGTTCCTGGGGAGGTATTTTACCTCTGCTAACAGTGGGGGAGTGCACTGGTAAGTGGCTCTTGATACACCTTTGAAAAGGCCTGGGCAATACTCTGTCAGGGACAAGAGTGCCCAAACTTTGAGGAAGGCTAGTTCATGGCTCTACTCTGTCCCCATTCAAGTCACATGTAACACAAACAATAACTGAATAATTTGTCCCATCTGGAGTCATTAGAAATGGTAGCAACTCTTTTCTTCTGTGCTCTTTGGGTCCTGGCTACTAAATCTTGGCTTCTTCCTTTAGAAATATTCAGTGCCTGTTTGTTTGTGTGCACTAGGATTTACTTAGGAAATTGATTGCATTTTAATTAACAAAGAGTACATAGGATTACAGAGAGAACACCCACAGATCCCATCGTAAACAATTTCTCAGGAAGGATCATATGGTGGACTCCTGTCCACAGCCTCAGTAAAACAGGCTGCATGCACCGGCGTTCTTTGGAGATTGGAGGGCTCAGATCTTCAGCTCTAAAGTCAAGTCAGTAGAGTTCTGCTCATTTACATCAGCACAGGATCTGGCCCAGGGAAGCAAAATTAGATATTCCAAAATATCTCCAACTGTTGCATGGAGTTTTGAATAAGTCCCTTTTTATTCCCTGTATGTCCCCTCCTCTTCAAAAAATGTTAAAGTGAATAAACAAATAAGTAAATACACTGAAGTGCTTCCATCTTTCATATGCTATCATAAAAACCTGTGTCATATATCTGAATGAAGACAGATGTTAGTTAGTTCCACTGTATTTCAGGCCATTTTTGGGGTACAGATGTGATTTAACAGATTATAAATCAATCACCACTTTTGGAGTTTCAGCTAACAGCTGTCCTCTTTAGAGATTTTAGTCTAAACACCATTAACTTACCAATTCTTTCTGAAGGAATGCCGGTTGTCTACAAATGCCAACATGTGTGCATGTTACTTGGACGTTTGACTTATTAATAGATCTCTTTCTCAATAAAATAGATTTTTTTTTATTGAAAATGCATGACTCCATTAGACTCCCAGCCTGCAATATCTGCTTGCTTGCAAGTGATGTCATTAGCTAAAAAACAGATGCACTCAAGAGCATCAGAAATCAATCACTGCTGTTGGCACTTTAATAAACAGCTGCTTTCTTAAAAGGTTTGGAATAAACACATCTCTTTTTGAAGAAAGATCACTAGGTTATAAAACTGTTGATTAGAAATAAAAACCCCTTGGAATTATAACTCAATCAGAGTTTCAAAACAATTCAGTTTATCTTAAATGATTCAGTTTAATTTGAAATTACTTATAAGCGAAACATGCCAGCTGCCCCAGGGAATTTCTGTCATGTGGCCACAACAGTGGTATTTGCACTACTGAGAGAAAAACTCTCATTCTTTCAAAACAAGAGAGGGTTCAATTCTGCCATCAAGGGATAGGCCCCCATTGGGCACCGCACAGTGTCTCATTGGCCAGTGGGACTTAGGAATGTGTTTGAAAAAGACAAAATTCCTTCCTCAACAACCTGATGCACAACATATGTATGAATTTGCTCCCACTTCTACTTCCTTGCACAATTATGCCCCATTCACAGGGCCTTTCTTTGAGCCTTGCTTGCCCATTATTTGAGCCTTAACAGATCAGCTGAAACTTACAGTAAGTGTTCAGAAAGCTGTAACCAAATATCAAATAGTAGTGCAAAAAATAATCCATCTCAGTTCTCATCTAAGACTCAGATTAGTTTCAACCCTACCTTGTTAAGTAGCTTATCAACTGCAGAGATGTAAGAATAATTCAACAGCAAATGCTTCATATGGCTTAGTGACCAAAAAAAAAGAGAGAAATGTTAGTGTATCCAGCTGATGTTGGTAATCTGCTTGTTCTCACTTCTGCAGTTGATGGATATGCTGCTGCTTATCCTGTTCAAATGAAGGTGTTGCCTACATGTTATGGCTTCTGCTTCTGTTGTCTATGCAGAATTGCACAGTCAGGTCATAATGTGAGCCTTCTGATCATGTCGCAGAAAAGAGGAGGTGTCTGTAAAACGCTGTCCGTCCTTATAGTTAGGGGAATAAAAGATTCTATCAGAAACATTCTCAATTTGTAAGTTCTTTGAAGAAGAGCTAGGAGTTTTTTTGGCTCTGTATATGCACAGCATCTAGCACAACGGGGACCTTGTCCATAAATGGGGTTCCCAGTACCTACTGCAGTACAGAATAATATTTAATTATACACTGGAATTCATGAAAGTTTTACTAAGCTCCTTGGAGACTTTATAACCTAACTTGTAGAGCACTGAATCCATAATACATTAAATTACAAAAAGCATGTACACCTCTATACTTTCAGCAACTGTTTGTTCTCACTTTGTATTAAGGACCTGTTTTCAAAAGGCTTGTAAAGGTTTAATGAATTACTAAAGTTTTAATATATGGTTATTTAACGGAGTTAGTCCATTAGGTCTTCAGATTGCTTATAACCATCTATAACACTCTCTTCTCATGTTCTTACAGCCATTTATAGCAGATATTACTGATGGCTGTGACATGTTTATAAAGCATATTAATCATGTGCCCTTTAATAAATAGCCCCTTAATGTAGGGTATAAGCAACTGTTCAAAATGTTGAAAAACTACTCTCAGGTCTCCATCCCAAATTTTCAAACCCAGTACTTAAAATTACTCCCTAAAATCATTATTAGGCAGTGAAATACAACTGACCATTTTTCAGAAGTGCTAAGCAACCTCTGTTCCACTTCTGTCAGTTCTAACTCTTGATCCATTCTGGGTCATGGGAGATACACAATCTATGTACTATAGAAAGCATATCTTCCATTGACTTACTTATGCTCCCTTACTGCAGTGTCTTCACTGGACTGCACCAATGCGACATGCTCGCTGTTCGATGCCACATTACTCTTTTCTGGGGAGTGGAGTTACTGCGTCGAATGGAGGCTACTTCCAGGACTGATGGAGTAGGTTTTCACTGGCTGCTCAGTTGATCCTGCTGCATTGATCAGTGGACATTGATACAGAGATTTCAGTTCAGACATGCCCCAAGTACCTGAAAAAGTTGTTTTTTGTTCTTTTTCTTTTTACAGTTACTCCATGCCAATGTTCCACTGTTGACCAGAAAGATAAAACATGCAATATCATGAATATTATTCTCCCTCTCTTCAACTTAAAAAGTTAGCTAGTGATTCATGTTGATGCCTTGCAGTTCTTCCATAAGACCACCACAACATAGCATCCAATTTTGGCAAAACACTCAGGTGGCATAGACCATATATGTGAAAAGAAGCTTTGTTTTAATGAGATGCTTGCGATGATAATATGCAATCATACTTGCTGTGCTGCAGTATAGCCACAAATACATCCTGTAGCTAATGCTCACTGATTTCCATTCATCAACATAAAGGCTCTTCTGCAGTAAAACAAAGCACTACATTAAAACAACTTTAAAGTTGCAGTCAAGCACTTAAAAGTTAGGAAATGCCAGAATGAAATTTATCTGTGTAACCTTAATTTGCCCCCCTTGTGCATATGTATTATCATAAAGTCTTTAATTATATGATTTTAAAATTTAAAAAAAGATGAAGAAACAATTTTTTCATGAAGCCATATTGATCTCCACAACCTGAGCCGTCAGAAACGTTTGGACCTCTAGATCCATGTTACCATCTTCTACCATATGGGCTAACGGAGTAACTGGTAACTGTATTAGGTTGTTACCCTCATAGACTTGGCACCAGAGGGGTTATAGACTCAACTTTTGCCAATAGATTTTGCAGGTTTTTTTTACTAACATCAGAGTAATGTAGAGACTCTTGATTCAAGTTCTGATGGAGAGTATGAACTACTGGCTATAGATACCACTATTTTTTCCCCTCTGCTCTTACTCAAATTCCACTCCACTCCCTCTCAGCACTTCAATACCACCACAATCCCAGTCTCCTCTTCTACTCCTACTCTCACTAGGGTTGTTACTTGATCAGGTTTTCCTAGGATCAGCCCTTTTTTGAGGTACCTGTCCCAGAAAATTGATGCTGCCTGGGCTCCAGAAAGGAGAGCCTGGAGAGGAAAAGAGAAACAATCTCCGTGCTTCCACAATCTCCCTGATGCCGCTGTTGGCCCAGGCAGTCACTGTGAAAGTCCAGCTCAGCCCCTGAAGTATTAGAGAAGAGCATGAGCAGACTCTCCAGAGAATTTAGGTGCCATGTACTAACAAAATTTTACTGCCCATATGTGAATGTATTTGGTTCTTGGAAAAAGTTGAACCATGTTAACGGAAATTAAAAACAGATAAATGAATTAGCCTGAGGCAGACACCTATCATGGGAAACAGAAGCCCAAATGTTAAAGTTATAAGCAATTGAAAATGGGGTCTTACAATGCAAAGTGTTGGGTAACCTTAGCTGTAGACAGCGCTTCCAGTTCTGCCTATAATCAGTTCCAAGTTGGGAAAATGTATTGTTGCCCTTGTCCTTTTGCATGTATCCCCATGAAAAAAGGGGTGTGGTCTCCTTTTGCTGGTGTGGTTTGCTCATGTAACCAAGTTGCAGGCCCAAATCCAAGTGTTGATGAATTTAACTGGTTGGCTGCATATGGAAATCAAGCACAACTATTCAAAATTGCACCCACAATTAATTTTGAGAATTCAATCTGAACCCATTAAAAACAGGCCAAGCCTTCTCCTCTTGGAAAAATGTATCCACATAAAGTAGGCCTATTGACAATTCTTGTCCCCAGGACAAAACAATCCCATCCTGCCTTTTGCATTCCAGGATTCCTCCCCACACACACGCGCGCACACACTTGGTCCTCCTCTTATCTTTGATGCTCTCCAGTTCCTCAGGCAGCAATCAACAACCAGAGGAAGGCTGAGCGAAGAGGGGAAGATGCAACAAGTAGCAGTGGAGGTATGAGAGGGAGAGAAGACGAGAGACACAAGCAGCAAGTGATGGCAGGAGGGCAAAACAGGGAGTGTCGGGAAGGAATGATGAAGTGGGGTGAGGCCTGGGATGGAGCAGGGGTGGAGTGCAGGCAGGGCTACAAGTGGAAAAGGTCTGGGCCCTTTAACATTTCCAGACCGATGAGCAATCATCCCTTTTTACACCTTCCCTCACTGGTAGGGCTGACATAATGAAACCAATGATATGCACGTACATAGCCCTTTTTAGAGGATCCTGTGAAGTGCGGTGTGCCCATGACTCCAACTGATGTATGGATGTCTATGGTCACTCATCCCCACATTATATCACACCTTCATTAATTACCGTATCTTTAGCTATGTTAAGCCCTAATCCACAGAAATGTTAGGCGAATTTTGTCTGTCAAGGTCCATTTCTATCAAATGAAAAACTTTAATGGATTGCTATGGTTTCTCTTCTGACTATTTGGGAGAGGTGGTGTCATTTTGACTGACTTGCACATGCCTCATTACTCTGCAGAAACCTATCAGTATGCTTCACAAATCCACTTGAAACCATGGTGTATAGTTTCTAGGTTTCATTAGCCGCAGTACAAAAGAAGTCTACGTTCCATTTCTTATGACTAGTTGGACATTCATACAAACAAAAAAAAAAGCTCTCCAGGAAATGAACAGTGTAGGGAGCTCACACTGAATTCTGTTATTAACACAGCTGTGCAATGTCATGAAAGGTATAATTCAGTGCTACCTCAGATGAAAAATAATTTCAAAGGGGATTCTCTTGCTGGCTTCTTTGAATCAGCTTCTAAAAATCTGAACTCTGAATTTAAGGCTGTTCAGAAGAACAGAAGATTAATAAACTAGCCTTTTTCCTAAACACTTGTACCTGATCTCAGGTTACCAGACAAATCAGCATGATGAGCTGTTTTTATTTTGTCTTGACTTGGTATTTTAGGAGATTAAATCCTTTATTGTTATATTGGGTGATATATCCTTGATTGATAAGTTCTGCATTGCATTTTTAGTAAAAATATACATTTAAATCACCTCTCTTTCTCCTGTTTATCTCTCATTTCTGAAATCAAAGACTCCAAATTTAACACCTTAGTGTACAGGGTGCATGTATTTGTTCCTTACTGCAAGTCAGCCTCCATAGTAACCAGAGTAGATCTGTTTGGTGGTGTTTGAAAAAGATCTTGCTACTTATGGCTAACTCCATATTCCCAGGAAGGATGTGTTCTTGAGCATCTAATGAATGGAGTATTTTAAGTGGACCAGTTTAAATATCCTACTGGTGTGGTAGCCATAGATTTCTGCCCATCAATCTGAACAAAGCAGTATATGTCTACTTCAGTATTATGGTCACAATGTGAGTGGCACTGTCTGCTTTTGAATCCTGAGGAACAATGCTCTTTTACATGGTGAATTCACTTGTATACACAGTCTTCTCTGCTTGAGACAGCGACAGACACCTTCAGGATCTCTATCAAGTATTCTTAAAACTACAGTACTCACTTGCGGAAGTGAAGAAACAAGCTGACAGAGCCAGAAGGGTACCCAGAGGACAACTACTCCAGGAAAAGCTCAAGAAAAAAAACAACAGAATGCCACAGGTCATCACCTACAACCCCCAAGTCAGACCTTTATCTACAGCCTATTCTACAAGGTGAACCTCACTCTCTCAAGCTATGGGAGACAGACCTCACCTCACTTACATACAGTCCCCAGCCTTAAGCAAATACTCACTAGCAACTACAGACCAAACTACAGAAACATTAAAGCAGGCACGTATCCTTGCAAAAAAACACATTGCCAAATTTGCCCTCATATCTTCACAAAAGACACTGTCACAGGACCCAATCAAGTCAGCTGCTCATACAGCAATGTGATTTATGACATCATGTGCCGTTAGGGCCCCTTCTCCCTGCCTTATATTTTGGATTAGCAGGACAGTCTCTGTGCAAGAGAATAAATGGACATGAGTTCAAGTTCAGAAATAATAATAAAAAAAAAGTTGTGTGGCACTTTAAGACTAGCAGATTTATTTTTTGCATGAGCTTTCGTGGGAAAAAATCCCACTTTGTCAGATGCTTATCCTTTTGGAAATTCAGAAATAAAAACTTTCAAAAACCAAGAAGGGAACACTTTAATCTCCCTGCACACTCCATTAATGATTTATTAATAGCTGTGCTCAAACAAAGCTCAAAGCTTCAAAGAGAAACTACAGAACTGGAATTCATGTGCAGATTTGGCACCATTGCCTTAGGGTTAAATAGGGACTGCAGATTTTTTCTCCTTACAACAGGCGATTTGACCTCACCTTCTTCTATTTGCTGTTCCCCAGGGTTTGAATCTAACAACTGCTTTGATTTGCTGTCACAATCTGACATGATCCTATGACTTACACTTCCTTGCATTTATTTTCCTCCTATTCTGTAAGTTCCCCATCTTCAAAGCATCTGATGAAGTGGGATTTTCTCCCACAAAAGCTCATGCAATAAATAAATTTGTTAGTCTTTAAAAGTGCCACAGGACAACTTGTTTGTTTTGCTGAAGTAGACTGACACGGCTGCTCCTTTGGAACTTCTCTGCTTGGATAGCCTTAGGTGCTCCATGAAGTAATGAGTGAGATAATGGTAGATCAGTGATTACAAACAATTGCAACTGCAGTTATGCATTTTGCTGTCACTCACCTGCCGTCCTTGGACTCTGAAACATTTTAAAGAGAAAGATATGTTGGCCAGATAGGGGTTACCGTTAGAACTGTGCATAAAACAACAGTCATTCGTTCTATGCCCATTTGTCCAGCTATACCATCATTCACATTGCCTTCCCATTCACCTTTGAGCATTTTGAGTCCCCATTTGAGACTTTGCCCTAAAGAAAGGCCTGAAACAAAAAAATCTATATCCCCATCCAAATGTCATGATTCCCTTCAGTCTCTTTAACGAGTCAATCCAAACTCTTGTGCCTTATGGGAAGGTACAAATCTGAGTTTGATTTTTGTGAAGCTAAACTTTCTTTTCTATTCTATTCTATGTAAATTAGCATTAAAGCTGAGGAGGCCAGAATGTGACCCATGGAAAACTATTAGCTACTTAACCCAGTGCTGATCTCTGTCATCGCAGAGCTTTTCATGGTGTTCTCACAAGCATGCCAGTCGAGAAACAGAAACCATTCTGTCGGCTTACCTTGGCCCCAGATTCAGAAAAGCGGATTGGTTTTTCAGATTCATTAGCTCTTCCCACTGATCTTGATTTCACAATCAGGGCCGGATGGGTAATATAATATAACGTTAGGATTAACAAAAGATTTGACACTGTTAGATGCTGAGGAAGTTGAAAAAAGGGCAAATCATATTTACTTTTTCTGTATGTCTCCTGATGTCTAGGCTATCAACCCAGTTGTTTACTGTAGAAGCGCAGGAGGATTTGATAAAACGTATTAAAGATTAATGAGTAAGTTTCTTTGCATGTGGCGTAGCTCTTTGGTAGGACTCTAGGACTTCAGTTCATGGTGTACATACCTTCTCAGTATTCATAGTTAGTACCAAACAGGTAGGAGGCTAATGGATATCAAATATCAGTGGTTGGTGGGTAAGAAATATCAGCGGCTTACCAATTGCTGTGCTTTTAGGTGAAGTCATTTAGCTATTAGATTCATGGTTTGTTTTTCTTTTGTAAAACTTTCTACCACCTACTTCCCATACTTAGTACTGTACATTAGAACAACATAAATTAAGTCATCAATCCAAGTGGCATGTATTCTTTTGTATGTAAACAGAAACAAAAGGTACGAAAACCAGGCATGGAGTGTTGCATTTTTCACTACATCAGTGTTTAATTTTTTCTTTTCAATTAGTCCTAATTGAAACATTTTCACATCTGTGCTTTTTTAACTTGGATTTATATTTAAGTATATAGTGAATATTACACTTGTGCATTTATTGGGTTCAATTTTTATTATTTTGTGTAGTGAGTTTCATAGACAACTGGCAATATGGATAAAACTGTGAATACCCTGTTTTGAATGCACAGCTATTCATACGTTGGGAAGATAAACACTCTACTACCCAGTTTGCATATGCAAACTGTATGAAACCACAATAGTATAAATTATAAGAGAACTATTTTATACAAGCCAAGAAATAAATATCAGACATGGTTAAGAACTTCACACTTTAAATATAGCTGGTTCAGTAACAAAAGTCAAAGTCATGAAGTGTTCAATAAGAACATAATTCCAAGCTTCCAGCTACAGGGTTGGACATCTGTTGCAGTAGTAGATGTAAGTGGCTACAGTGAAGAAAGAATGAGGTTCAGACGTGAGGCCAATATGCAAACAAGTAACTTAATGCAAATGAATATTATACAAATAAGCAACACCTTTATTGAAGTGATTTGCATGCTATGTAATGGCTTACACAAGCAATAATCTTTGAGATCCTGGCTGGCTTGTAAAGTATTCTGTTCTATTTTCTATCCATTTAGTAGAATTGTGGGTCAGACTGTGATAAGCAGGCATCAGGTCACTGCATTTTAGAGAAATTAACTTTACAATGATTACCACTGTAAATATTTTTCATTTAGCTTACATACTCTTGACAACTTCTGTAATACTTCTTTTTTAAGAAGTTTCAGTTCGTGAATTTTCATGGTGTCATTAGGCCACATTCTAATTTTGTATGTGTGCCTTCAGATCATGGAAGTTTCATAAGAATCCCTTGAGTATGCATAAGAGATAAATTGACTAAAACTCCAGCTCTGAACATCCTCAAATTTTAGGGTAGTTCACTTCAGATCTGCCTCCAATTTTATATTTTGGCCCTGTGTACAATGATGTGAATTAAAATCCTGGATCAAAATATTCCTCAAGAACTAGATCTCAAGTCTCTGGCTCTGGCCATGTGCCAATAACCTTCATTTGCATCCACCAACAGAGAGTTAGATGTGCGACTGGTTAGATTTGTACTCACATTTCAATCTTCAAGTACGTAAAAGGAGGAAGGAGAAAAATTGTTGTTCTTACCCACTGAGGCTAGGGTAAGAAGCAATGGGCTCAAATTGCAGCAAGGGCAGTTCAGGTTGGACATTAGGAAAATCTTGCTCTTTATTAGGGTAGTTATACACTAAAATAAATTGCCCAGGGGGGTTGTGGAATCTCCGTCCTTAGAGAATTTTATGAGCAGGTTAGCCAAGCGTCCGTCAGGAGTGATAGATAATGCTTGATCCTGCCTTGACTGCAGAGCACTGAACTAGATGACCTCTCAAAGTCCCTTTCAGTCCTATAATCCCATAATTCATAGGCACAAAAGATGTGCCTACCAAATGAAGACCTGGCAGTGAAAAGTTATCCTTAAATCGTCTCCTTGCGAGCTTGTGTGATTTGTAGATAATGTGAAGAATGATGTTACTGCTCACCTATTTAGACTGAAATGGCTCTTCAATGGGTGCTACAGATGTAGGCCCTCTTGGTCTTGGCACCTTCTAGCAAAAGTCAGTAACATTCGCAAGACAGGGAAAAACTTGGACCCAAAGGAATCCTTTCAAAAACTCAAAAGAGGAGGACAGGGGAACTCAAGGAACTGAGGGCTTTTAAAAAAATATCTTGACCTCTGTAGTGTTTCTTAAAATACCGAGATTCCAGAAGGAGCTGAATTTTGGTATCAAACAAGTGTTTTCCATGGATTTCAGATCTGTCACAGACTCTTCCATTGAGCCTCTAAAATAAAAAGACCCATAGATGAATCACACTATTTTAAAAATCAGTCTTTTGGTCTTAATATTCTTAAATGAATTTTTTAAAACCCAGTCTATACATTTTCCACATTAAGTTATGCTGACCTTTTTGGGCCAAGTTAAACCAGCCCAAACCCAGAATTCATGGTCCTGAATCAGAACCATTCTGCCATTCTGTAATTTGCCAGGAAGAAGAAAAACAGTTACAGAGAGTATTTGTTTTATCCTTAGACAGTAAAACCCAATCCTTAAACTCAGAATAAGACCATCAGATATATGTCTCTGCTCATTCTTGACACATGAGAAAGTGGCTGGTTTGAGATCAAAGGCAAATAGAACACTTTAAACTTAGTAGGGTGTCTTTATTCTATCACAGTTCTTTTCCATAAGATTGTCCTTTCAAAATTCTGGCAACGTTTCATTTATTTTTCCTTTTGCTTTCCCCTTTCTGACTTTCTGACTCTAGGAACCCAGACGTACATTGCGAATCTCACTGCTGTGGAGATGCACAAACACTAAACACTCAGATATCCAATATCAAAGTGAACAGGTTCTCCCATTGCACGCCATGACCTGTGTGTTTGCAGTGCCAGGTGCCTTTAAAGCTACAAACACACAGTTCTGAGTTCAAAGTCATATCAATCGTTTCAATTGCTTTTTAAGACTTTCTGTCAACATGGCAAACATAATTCTTTATATATAATACCCATTATTGAATGATTGCAGTGAAAGTGTGAAAATCCTTTTGCACCTGAAAAAGGAACTGGTAAGGGTTGGGTTTGTTTCCTACAAACTTCGTAGCAAACCCTGGCCCACTGAGTTTCTGAAATGATCTTTGCTCCCTGAAACCCACAGCTGTTGAGTGAAGTTAACATTTTTCTCTGTTTTGTCAAGTAGATTCTGGAAAAACAGGGAACTCTGGAGCCCTCAACCCAATCGCAGACTGCATGGCAGGCCTGCCGTTGAGCCAGGAGGTTGGAAACCCTGAGAGCCCCTAGGACTTCCAAGCTCCCTGCTGCAGGCCCAGGAGCCAAAGCCCAATTAAATTTGAGGGTCCCTAATGTAGAGCTGGGGTCTGGAAGTCCCAAGAGCCCTAGCTCAAGCTGTCTCTCTCAGGACTGCCACACTCCTAGCCCACTGGTGGGCCACAGCTATCCTGGAGCTGCAAGTCGTGGAAGCCCAGCATTACTGGGCTGTGGTCATCTGCATGGCTGGTCTTCTGCCAGGTGACCTGGCAGGAAACCAGGTAGGGTTCCACTTGTATCCTGCCTGTCATTTGGCAAAAGTTCACAGAGCCCAACTCACTTTTGTGGAAAACTCCAGGTTTGATGAGGTGGCAAATTTCCAGCCAGCTCTATGCTGCTTTCTTTTGGGTGCTGAGCTGCAGCAAAAAGGGGGAGGCAGAATTGACCATTCTTGAGGTAAACAAGGAGGGAAGCTGATGTTTATACTCAGAGGAGAACAGTCTGTTAACAGCAAGGTCAGTTCTTCAAGTAACCCAGCATATTTCCAATAATGTCAATAAAGCTATGTTGATTTTCACTAGATGAGGATCTGGCCCAGAATGTATTTCTCCTTCAGCAGTTTTAGGAGCACAATTATGTCTATGGCAATAATATTAGTTTCAGTGACAACTATCCAAACTTAAAAGATATTTAGAAGTCCTTAGTGAAGGAAATGCCAGTCCATGTTAAGCCATTTGCCAAAGAGGACATCTCTCCTTACCAGAGCTTATTAAAGTTTTGCTAAAAGTCCTGAAAGCAGGCAACATTTTTGCTAGAACTGGTTGAAAACTGTTTCTTTCCCTACATAACCAACAGGTTTGAGTTTTCACTGGGAATACAAATATTGCAATTTCAAAAGCTGAAAATCAAAATATTAAATTTGGAAATCCTGCCATAGTGCCTCTTCGGACTTGTAGTTTGAGTGCTTTATGCTCCCTTTCTCATCCAGCCCAGGCTCTGTCATTTTTCCACACCTCCCATGATCCACTATGTTCTCCTCTCCTAGAAAGTTGTGCCAGTGCGTCATGAGAGCACCTGAGCATGGTGCACCAAGTAAGATGGTAGTCCCTCTGTGGAGGATGGGATTGTAAGGCACCTGAACTGAAAGTCCCATGAGGCTTTGCTCTGGGTGAAATATTTTTGGGTTTGGACCTTCATTTTCTGCTGAAAAATGAATATTTCCCATGCAAAGCAAACCCTTGGAAAACAATTTGAAAGGACAATTTTTTTGACAGTCTACTCACTGCAACCTGTAATTTAGGACAGGTCTTGGTCAAAGGTTCTTATGACTAGGCTTAGCATTGCATGATCTGGAATTTGAGACATAGACCAAACAAATGCATGGTGGCTTTGTGTAAATCTGAGTAGACTAGTTCAATTTGATCACCACAACATCCCCCACACCAATCACATTAAGATGAATTTTCAGAGGTGCCTAAGGGAGCTCCCTCTGAAAGTCACTTAGTTCCCTTAGGCTCCTTTGAAAATTCCTTCTTAAACTCTTAAGTCTTCCCAGGTGTTCTCTGAACAAGTTGAATCAATGATTAAACTGACCCAGCTGATTATGAACATTATATTACACCTTCACACCTGCAGCTCATTTCCTTATCCGAGGTGCTCATCAGAAACTCCAAAAGGAATTTAATTACAAGTAAGTTTTTCTATTATTTTTCTATGATTAAGAAATTCCACGTATGCTAGATCTCTGTTTTTCAATGAGGAATGAAGAGAGATGCCTAAGCTTAGAGAGAGTTTTAATTAGAAATGTTACCTGTAAATATAACTAAACAGTGGGAAGCGACATCATGAAATACTTCTAATGATCATCATTTGTTTTTTTCCTCTTGGGTAAGTTGGCTCACTGATTACTTAAAAACAGTCAAGTCGGATATTCAGTGTTCTTGTTCAATATACATTTTAATTTATTCTGACACTCCAATAAAAGTATTGTGGAATGATTTATATTAATTGTGGTAAACTCATATTTATAAATAAGTTAGATGGCCTGGGCCATATTTGTTGATTTTTCAGAGTTTCACCTGCTTATTGGAAGTTTACATTTGCCCCTTCCTAGCAATTTGATCAACTACTTTCTCTAAATTTGCACAGTTGTCCATCTGCACATGCAGAAATCTTCAGCTGGGTGTGCAAGTCACCATTTATACTTCAAGACTGGGTAATTACACACTTCACTACCCAATATGCATGGATGTAGATTCTGCGTGCAAAAATCAGTCTGTGAAAAATCTGTGTGGATAGAGCCATTAACCCACTAAATATTTGACCCTAGAGAGACTATTTCAGGAGTAGAAGGACCCAAGAGCTGAATGGAAAGGAGTATGGCATTTGACAGAGCATAGAAGAACAGAATGGAACATCAGAATTGATTAGGGGAAATCATTAAGGCCATAAGGATGATTTTGCATTTGTTTTTACCATGGATACTCTCAGAGATAGCTCATTTTCTGATGATGGATGTTATATTTTCTAATGTCCCCATATGGCTTATTGGGGAAACCACCATCTATCATACAAAGCAAAGAGATGGGATATATGTAAATCATGAAGAAGGCATGGAGAGAGCAATCAGGATGTCCCTGAATTTCCTGCAATCCTCAGTAAGGCAGTTGAGTCGTGAGCTGATGTGGAAGAAATTAAAATAGTGGGTTAGATTCTATGCTGCAATTTCAGATGGTACAATGCAGAACTCGCAGCTTAGGAGGAGCTGGAGCAAAGGTGCCTTTAAAGTGTCCTTCTGATTGTGTTCCAAGGAGATAGCCATGTTAGTCTAGTGCAGCAAAACAAACAAGGAGTCCTGTAATACTTTTAAAGACTAACAAATGTGGGATTTTCTCCCACAAAAGCTCATGTAATAAATAAATATGTTAATCTTTAGAAGTCCCATAGGACTCATTGTTTGTTTTTCTGATTATGGGTGGTGTAACAGTTTAAGAGCTTCAGTTACAGAACCCTGGTCTGGGCTACGCAATGGGCAGCTCCACAACCTAGAGGGAACCTTTTGATATGGGGCACACTATATTTGTTGAACCTATAATGGTCCCTGCAATGGGGAATGGACTACCTGTTCTCCGGGTGCACCTGAGATGATCAAGCGAAGGCATCTAGCGCATTATTGATTGTAAGCAATCAGTTTGCCATTTGTATCATAAATGTAAATAGTTCTGTGTTCCAACCAGAGTAAGTCACCTTCATTTAGGTGGGATTCATGTATCAGATTTATGGCAAACAATACACTTAGTGTATTGATAATACTAAAATGGTACTCATGGAAATAAACACCGTACAGCAATATCAGCCTTTAGCTTTCTATCAGTTTTTTTAACTCTTATGCTGATGACAGTCAAATAGGAGTTCCTGATCAGGAATAAGTTTGGCACTAAATTTATTTCAAGTTTTAAACCTGTCTTGGGGGCAGAGGGAGGATTTGAGCACTTTGGAAATCATTCAGTAAATCTTCATAGTAGGATAATGAATACATTACTGTGTTATATATTCAATTTCATAATTAGCTATGAATGCTAACACAGAATTCCCTTTGGCATTGCAAGAAATCCCATGATGTGCTGGCTGTTATGGGACTCTTCAGTTCTTGAAATGGTGTATTTTCAGATGGACAGGTCTCTGCTGCAGGCACAATTTTCACCTTAAAACGTGTGCTTCCAAATGGAAGCTTAGACTCAGCCTGTCTGAAAAATATACCCCCTAAAGTTCTGCTTGCTTTGACTCATTTATTGATTCAAGGTTTGAACTGACATCTACTGAAGAAAATGGAAAAACTTCCATGGATTACAATGGGCATTGGATCAGGCCCTTATAGAAACCATAGTGTTTAAATATTCTTTGTGACCAACCCATATCCTATTTTCTGCAGGTAATTGGTAAAGCATGATTCATCTTCTAAAGCAAACTGCTTGAGAAGAGGTATTGATGATTATGGTCAGTTTTAGAAATCTTATGCTTTATATTTTCTGATTTTTTTAGCAGCTGGAGATTATTTGAGTTTACAATGATCACTGTATTATGTATAACTTCTAATTATTTCTCATCCCCAAGTATATTTCACTTGCCTCAGATGCCAAGGCCAGATCTAGGTGTGAACAAGGATAAGGATTAAGCAAGGGTGGTTGCATGGTTGTCATGAACACCAGTGTTGTAGTTTTTTTGTCCAACCCCTTTTCTTTTTCTTCCCCCAACATCAAGCAAAAAGCTGTGGGCTGCTCTTTGCATCTGCTTTAAACTAACATTAGTTACAAAACAATAATATAACCAAATACTTTAATTCTGCCTCCATATTTGACATTTTTGCAGATATTGGCTATGTAAGAAAATTGTTGTGCATTACATACTCTAGCATGCTACCAGTGTATTCCCTGGTGTCTTGGCTGCTTTGCTACCTCATCTATGCAAGAGTTATTTTACAGAAGGCAACTTTACTTCACCCTGAAACTTCTCTGTCAGCTCCTTTGTCTGGTGAAATGATTTTTGTTAGCCAAGTCTCTCTGCAGTAGTTATTGGGTAATATTAATCTCCCAATTTAACATGCCATGCTGCTCTTTCCTGATTCTCTGTAAGAGTCAACATGCTTATTTGTAGTCACATTTTACTGATGGATTGCCAGGTGCTAGAAATTCCCTTCTACACTGAAACTTTGAGATTCCTTTCAAAAACACCTCCCTTGGTTCCCCTGTCTTTTCAGGGAGGGTCTGTGTTTTGGCCTCAGAGGTTTGTTGTGGATAGTGTGAGGAGGAATATAGAATTGTAAAGGAACCAAAAATTCCTAGGGTGGTGATGTTCTGTCTCATCTCTTTACTGTGCTGAGATTTGTGTTGTATCTTCAATTTGGTCTTCATGTAAATGTGCAATCTGCTTGTCTATTCAATGAGCTCATTGTCAATAAAGAGAGCATCTTTGCTATCGAGTTACATATGTTCAGAACACTATGCTGCTTCTGGCACATTATTTCAAGTTCATTTTGTCCTTAGTTCCATGAAGAAAACTAAATATGAAAGGTCACTATTTTCAGTGAGAGCATCAAAGTAATTCTGTGCTACTTTTCTTGGAGGGGAAACCTCCACCTCACACATATACCTGGTGCATTTTTCTACTGTTAATATATTGGTTAGCTTTAAAATGATTTATTTTTCTCCTTTACATAAATATAATGTTCTTAATAGAGTCTTCATTTGAAAATCACTATCACTAACATGGGGGGTAGGATCAAGGGGCGGGGTGCAAAGTGCCAGCATGTTAAATCAGAATGACTTCTACTACCTTCAAAGGGCGGTCGATGATGTTCATTATGTGGGGCTTCATCTCGTGCATGAGTTAATTAAGTTCTTTCCAAACATCAAAAAATTGCATAGAGATGATATATGATGAGTAAATTTGAAATTCTAGTTAGCTAAATCCTTTGAAATTTTGTCCCAATTTGTGGCTACTGAGCCCTTTTGAAATCTGTCCTAGGACATGAAAAACTCAAAATTTGAAATAAGGTTGAAAATTAAGTAACTAAAAAGCTTAAATGGGAGGCTTTAAAGCTCTCTCACCTTTCTGAGCTTTATTGCATTACCCCGCAGGTTTAAATCTTAAAACAAGTCTCTGCTATCAGAGACTATTCACAGAGACTGTGGTTAACTTTTTATATTCAATTTTAGCTGGCATTTGTATTTCCAGGAAATCCACAGCAACTGGAGATAGAATTTAAGCTCTTCAATAAACCAGGAACAGAATTATGACTGAGGTTGAAATTTAGGGAGAAATGAGAACTCACGTAGATATGGTGAGCAAAAAGTTCTGAGCTATTTGCTATTTTCAAGTAATCGAAACAAGTTCAGTATTGTGGATGTCATTATTATTGCAGACTTCTTCTGGTACATCATGTATAATAGATGAGGAATGGAGACATCAGAATTTATACATTTTATTTTGTATTCCTATTCCACTCACGGGTTTTATCCCAGCATTTCAGGTGCTCAAGATGTCAGAATTTGTTAGCGTGTTGTGTAATACGTACAAATTCCTTTCTATGTGATCAACTCTGAAATAGGAGCTTTTATATATTTTATTCAACTGAATTGTTCTGAAATACTGAACAAATGGAGTCTTTAGAGCAGCAGGAAGTAGGTTTAGAGGCATGTAAGTCTACTGTTTATTATCGTAGCAAGAGACCAGCTTTAAATGTGACAGCTGATCCTCGACATTTTCTCTCTGACTCATCTGGAAATTAAATAACTGATGAGTATTTGGATTCACATCTAAAGGGCACCAACATTGCTAAGTTCCCTCTGACCTATGCAAAAAAAAAAAAAATATGCTGGGCATCTTTAAAATGTAGCTATTAAAGCACACATATCTCTTAGCAGTGAGATAGGATTCGACTCTAAGAAACGGTCTAGTCTGGTTGTGCATCACTACCATGACTGGAGGAAATCAGAACCATACAACTAAGTGTCATAAGTCTTATACTACCAAGAAACTAAGAGGGATTGTGCTTGAATGGGAATGCTTGAGGCCTGTGATTTTTTGGGTTGGATTTTTGGATCTGTGTTCTATTTCAGCTGATGCCTCAAACCGTGAAATCCTGACTCCTCTGAAGTCAGGGAGCTTTTCCTGTGGGGCCTGAAAGATGAGGGATTGGTTACAAGCTTACATTAATATGGAATGAAGGATATGTAACTGGCAAATGAGAGCAAAGTAGCAATCAGTTTATTTTGTCACTTTAGTTTACATTGGATGTGATTTTTGCCTGTGTAAAGATTGCTGGGTTGGGTCCACTTTTTAAACACAAATTTTCAGTGGATTAACCTGAGGTTTTTTTAAATGTCAAAAAATTAATCTCCTTATTAAAATCATTACCTGAATCTGGACACTGTTGTTAAAACAACCAGAATTTTGAATGAGATTGGGTAAAAATTCAGTTACAGTAATATAATTACATAATTTTGAGCAGAAATATTAACTTAGTATATTCTAACTAACATTTCTGACTGTATAGTTTAGTAGACAATCCAGACATGTTTCTTGTCTTAACAAGTAAAGAAGGAAGTAAAAAAGAAATGTCAATAGAAACCATTTTCTAAAAGAATGTGCCAGGTCAGTTAATGTTTATCAGCAGTATGTGCTCTACTGATGTCTTCATGCTGGGAGTGATTTGTTTAAGTAGAAAGAAAAAAAATACCAAGATACATACTGATGTGAAACAGTGAATCATTTTATCAGTGTAGTAGTCTTTTTTCACAAAAGTTTATCTAACAAGATAATTGCCAAGGGACACTTGCCCACAGCCATGAATGCACGAGTTACATTTGGCTTGTTAATGGTGCATGTGTTACATCTAATGTTCCCTTGAACACACTTCGTTGCAGTGACTTCCCTGGGTGAATTGTTCTGTTGCCCGATTGGCCACAGGCAAATAAGTATAGATTTGTTTTTCTGTCAGTGTATCTGAATTTTCCCTTTTCTAATTTAAAATTAAGGGCCAGATTGTGTCTTGGATTTCTTGCCCGCTCAAGGGAGTATGGGAAAGTAATTATTCCCCTTATAGTCTTGTGTCTAGGCATATACAAGGAAGTAGGTGCTGAAAACCCACTCAGTTTCTTTGTGGAGAAGGTAGAGGGAAGGGGCATAAAATGGCCTGGGCTGTACCTCCAACCTGCCCCTGTATTCACTAGCTAGTGCAACTGAACCAGTGTGTCAAAGTGTATGGGGGATGTCCTTCTGGTAAAGGTCAGATGCAAATTGCTGTTCCCCTGCCTACAATGTAAGGCAGTATGGAGGAATTGTGATTAGAAGTTAAGGGGGTCTCTGAGTCACTGTACCTCCTGGAACTAGTTTAGGTTACACCGTTTACACAGGACTGTGCATAAGTTACAATTTAGCCTTAAGGAATCTATATCTTGACCCCTTTAAATTCTCTACCTTTGGGTGTCAGTTACTAACCTTCAGTTGTTCATAAACTTTTATCTTAAGCCCTCTTTGTCACTGCTTTTCCACAGTGTTCATATCCATTTCTTTCAGCCTAGTACATGCAAGGCATCCACTTTATCATTTTCATTGCTCTTTTTCTAGGGGGTCTCTATCAATGCTCCTCCTACAGTGAAGGGCCCTACCATCTATGTCAATGCTTGGGCTGCGTTTGTGTAGAAATTGTCCTCTCCGGTGTCTTACAAATGCTGGTCTAGGCTTCTTGGAGCTGACCAGCACTTCCTGTCAGGGCCTGAATGCCTTATCACTTCATGAAGTCAAGTCTTAATGTAAGCCCCAGAATAGCATTTGCTTATTATGCCACAGGTTCAGATTCTTCATTCAAGCTTAATTTGCTGCTGCTATCTCGAGTCTCTCATTTTAACTTTCAGTTTGGAAGGATTTTCCCCCCATGCATATATTCCATAAGAGGAAAATTAGGCCTAACTCTTAATTACATTGGCTGTATCCATTGTTTTAGACTCTCTCAGCCTCTGCACACTTCCACAGTGGCTTCCAGTTTGTATTATATTTACAGCAGGTCAAGTTATTCACTGCAGATTAATGCTCATTTGGTTGGGACACCACAGCAAGTGAGACATCATGCAAAGAAATATCTCTGTAACTTTTATCAGCATTTAATAGACGGAGTGGAGGGAGAAAACCCAGACAGCTCTGGACCAAACACCAAAGCGGGATAAGTCCAGTATGATTCATCAAGCACCATGAAGAACAAGGCTGGTGCTAAAGAGGAAGAAACTCTTAGCTCTCTTCTGCCTCTTATGTGGGGTAGAGATTGAGATTATAGTTTGTTTACTTGTACTGTGGTGGGACCTAAATGTCTCAATCATGGACCAGCACCCCACTGTGCTAGACACTGCACACACACAAAACAAAGAGAGAGCCCTTATCCAGAGTTTGCAATCTAAGCATAAGACAAGACACAACTGATGGATACAGAGAGACCAGGAAACACGAACAGTACAACAGCATTGGCCAGTATAATAGGCAGTGGTCTCAGCACATTGGCTGCCTAATCAAAAAAAGTGACGCTGCAGACATAAAGGCAAAGGAGAATTTTTGAGATGGAATATCAAGGAGGATAATAAAGTAGCTTTCTGAATGTTCACAGGGAGTTTCTCCCAAGCACAAGGGGTGTCATGAGAGAAAGCAAAAAGGTGTTTGCTTGAAGAATTAATATATGGCAACATCTCGGTAGTGAGGGAGACATGATAGGTAACATGGGAGAAGGTCATGAGAAACCTGAAAGTGAGGAGAGGTAGCTTATACTTGATGTGATGGAGAAAAGGTGGCCCTGGGAAGGTTGAGTTAGTCCAATCAGTCAGTGAGAAAACAAGACAGGACGAGAAATAGGAATGGAAAAAAGAGATGGGAGGGTCTCTTTCTGACACATATGCAGAAGCCCTATCCTCATCCTGCAATGCTTGGCAGAGCCCCATGACTAGAAATCACCTAGCCAGTGCTACAGATGGCAACAAAAAATTCTTGTGAATCCACCAGTGCACACGGGACACATACCATTCAGGTGGAGAATCCAGGTAAATTAATGCTGATGGGAACAGCACCTCCCCCTTGAATACTTCACAAGGTTGACTGGTAAATGATGCTGTCTACTCAGCCATTTTGACAGCCTTGCCCATCTCTAGTGCATTCGTGACCTATTTTCATGAACTAAGACTTAAGACCCTGTTTCTCATGTGTGAAAACACAGCAACTATACATGCAAATAGTAAATAGTTAATATTCATTTGTACACACATATCACTGATTTGTGCATCCAGATGTGGGTTTTGCATATGCAATCAGATGTCCAGAAATGTGTGTGGACACTGGCTTCAACATAATTAAAAAAAAAAAAAAAAAAAGTCTTCATGGTTTTTAACCCTGTGTTGTCTGGATAAGTCCTAGCTGGTACCCAAAAGCCAATACACAAGTTCTCCTGGCTTTCTTTCCCACAAATCAAAGGATCACTGAATTTGATAGACTACCTGTGAGAACATGCTGGTTTGTGTGGCTGCTTTTCTTTTCATATTTCACATCTAGTGTGTGGATAAAGCCAAACAACAGGAGTCCTGTGGTACCTTAAAGACTAACAAATTGCGTCAGGCACAAGCTTTCATGGGCTGCAACCCACTTCTTAAGTATGGACCAAAAAAAAGCATGGGCTTTGAATCAGTGAATGCAGACTCTGGGTGGATTGGGCCCTTACCCAGCTATTCTGACTAGTCTCATTAAATGAGATGATTGCAAAATTCAGTAATACACCAGGGAGTTTTTCTAGTTCTTCTACATTGCAGATGTACTCATCTGCACTTAAAGTGTAGTTCTGTAACATGATATTAACTGGGAAAGGTATCAGAATGCTATCAGCAAATTAGCCATAATATTAAATGCTAGCCCTGTATTTCAAAGCAGCATCTCTGCTAAACTCTCTTCCTACTCATAGCCTTAACAAGAATTGTAAGCAGAATTTCAGGGTCAGTGGCTTGAATGCAATGATTTTTAGAGAATATTAGGTCAACCTCATAATTAGATGCTCTATCTATTTTCTTTTAAATAATAAGTACATAAAAAAGGATAACAGAAAAAAAATCCCCTGAGCACAATTGTTTGTACAAATATATCACAAGGATCACAGCATTGTAAGTCAGCAACCTTAACCTAATGGTGTAATGCCATAGAGGGCTATGGGCTTTTGAACATAATTGACTGCCTCTTCATGGCTTTTGAAGACTGTGATGCTAGGACTCCCCGGTTAATGAAAGACAGAATGCTTTACACTTGATACAAAGGTACTTCAAAAAGGGAACGTTTGGGTTTTTGTAGGGTTTTTTTTTTTTTTTTTTTGGTAAGCAGTTTAAACGCTAGACCTCATTGAGAATCAGACTTTTTTCGTATGTTCAGCTAAGTTTAATGACATAATGCAAACCTTTTCCTGTCACCTGTGGTATGATTATATTAAATATTTAATTTTTGTGCAGGTTTAAATTGCACCTCTAATCTATATCTAGCAACCTGTTACCTTTCTGGGTATTTTTATTTAGTTCTGCTTCGTATAATGAGTTCCGTTTCAAAGAAAATTGTTAAAACGTCAGCAGGAAGGGTGACATCATGTGATACCATTTGGAAAAGAGAATACAGCTAACTAGGCATGCAACAGGTTGACTTCATTGCGTCAGGAAGATGGTATAGTGTAGCTGCTTCACTCTGACTTCCTGCAAGGATAAAATGAAACACAGCAAAGAGACAAACTGCAGTCTGTGTGTTTTAGGATCTTCAGTAGGCTCTCTGTGCACAGCACAGCCAAATGATTAAGGACTTTGAAAATAAGAACACAAGGTTCACATTGAAAATATCCCTCGCAGCATGCACACATTTCAAGGTTGCGCATTTCTTAGACTTGTTTTCCCAAGGCGCTGTCAACTGTGTAATAGAAAAATGTATTTGTACATCTCTCCCCCCACCACCCCACGCTGCTCTGAAACAGAACAATGCATTGCTATGTATTCAGTCACCTCTTGGGAAGAAATGACTTTAAAGGAGAGGCCAGGGACACATTTATGGAAGCAATCCCTTTATGTTATGGATGTTTTCAGCTGATCTTAATTATTTCCTCCTATAACAGGTAACAGGAAGAAGACTATACTTCAAATATTTATTGCAAAATGAATTAAATATAGTATTAGTCATCCTCTAAAAAAACTGTGAAAATAGTTCACTGGGTCTTTATTTGTATTAACCATTATTTGCATCTAAGGACAAAAGACAAATTCACATAATTATTTTCCAACTGGATAGGTCTGTGTGTGTTTAATCATTTTTTTTGCAAACTGTGTAAGGCCCTTTCTCAATAGACCATAACAGTAATAGCTATTTCTTATTTACAATTTGGGAAGAAGATCTAGCAACTAGATTTTATTATGCAGAATGAACTTTTTCAAATTAAATTAGCAGGACTAATGCAGTGGCTCATAATAAACTAATTAGTTCTGAAACTGTTGGAAGAGGTGGTAACAACTGTTTTAGATTTCATAACATCACTCTTAAAAAGATTTCAGACAAAGATTTACTGTTGTATGTTAATTAAGTAAACATCTGCTATATGAAAGTCTCTGTCCTCCTAAGGCAACAGTGTTAAGGTAACACAACAAGATGCATCTGAAACAGAGAAAAGCAGCTCCTTTTTAGAATAGAAAACCCAGTCAAGTAAACAGAAGCTTTTCATTTGCTACAGTGAAGTAGCTTCAATGGTAGCAGTGTTGTGATCTGCAGTTAAACCCACAGGTTTTGATCTACAAAAGCAGTGTAACATTCTGAGGGCTTTATTAAATGGTGCTCAGTAGGGTAACTTCAGTCAAACAATAACACTTAAACAAATGAACACACCCACTGCTGGAAGGTAAGGGGTGTGGGGGGTGGGTACTGGATTAATGTCTTCCCAGCACCTGTTGACAGGCTAGATCATGTGTATTCCAAAGCCTAACTGGCTTTTCAGAAGTAACTTTGCTCTTATGTAAAATTAATTGGGTATTCATTATAAAATCCATGCAGCATCTTATTAAATGTGCTCTGTCATTGAAAGTAGAAGGTGGAGGCTTTTTAAGCTGAGGTTTTGTTGCCCTCTAGTGAATGAGGTCAGCATTATGCATGTGAAATTATTTTGATCACTGCATAATTAATGTGCGGTGAATTGATACAAAAATGCAGTCAAATTGTATCCCATTCCAGCGTGAATTAGTTAGCACATAGAAACCCTTTTAAATTTTTTCATGCTTTTTTATCTCTCTTCAGTGAAAATGCACAATTGTCTGGCTATTATGATAAGGCAAGCTAGCCAAAGAGAAGGAGTAAATCAACAAAACAATCTACAGCACAGTAGTTTTAATACATTGGTAAATACTTAATATGCCTCTTCAAATGAATGTCTAATTATACTGTCATGGCACAAATGCATTTTCAATTGTGATAAATTATGCCATCATTTGCTTTCAGGTAGCATACTGAGATTTATGAAAGATTGCGGCAAAATTATATCAGGATTTTTTTAAAAAGCCAGATGTAGTTATGGGCAGGAGGCAAAAAAAAGTTTTATTTAAAAAAAGGAATTTGTAAAATATTACACAGGATGGAAATGTCCACCCTTGGTGTCAAATTCTGCTTCAAATAACCTCCTCTGTGTGATGTTGCTACAGTGGTCAGAAAAGAAAGTCTGTCCCAACCCTGACTGTTGTGAAAACCCATCGTGCCTAAAGTTCTCCACTGCCATGCACCTGCTACTTTTATGTGCATCTGAAGTGTCAGATTGGTATTCTGTACTTTTAATCATACAGAGGTAGCATTTTAGACTTACTTCCCACAGGTGTAAATGACTGTGCAAGGTTCGAGACAGTGGAGGTGCAAGCCTGTGAATGGGTCACTCTGCAGGACTCTAGTGGGCACTTAGGAGTAGAGGCACTGCTGTGGATCTGCCAAGGAGTCATGGTCAACCATTCTGTAATATTCATTTCTCCTTGACTTGAAAATGGCAGGCTGCCCACAGTCCCCTTAAATGGAATATTTCTACTCTGATCATGGGCTGCCCACATCCAGAATCCGGGCAAACATTAACACTGCTTATATTGCACATACATATCTGTTCTGTTCTGTTCTTTTCTTTGGTAGGCTTGAGTATAAATTATGATTCCAGAGGTTTGCCAGAAGTTTGCCCCATAGTTCTCATTTCTTCCAAGACTTTTTCTTTGTAACAGTAATCTTCCAGGCTTAGCCATCATTTGTGGTTGTCAGTCAAAGCTGCTGTTTGCATAGCCTGAGATCACATAATGGCTCTTTTTGTAACTGTGAAGTATGCACCACCCTTATGAGCTCAATTCTGTGCCATTTTGGGTCCTTTCCTTCAGTCATTCCTGCAGCATTTTCACCTTAGGAACGTGAAGCACACTGAGCGTTAACTCCTTTCTCGTACTGTGCATAGAAAGTCCTGAAAGTAATCAAATAAAATTCTTCACTTCATCATATATCATATATATGTGTGCTCTGTCTAATGCATATGCTCCCAAAGGGGTAGTAAAATTCACACTTCCCCTTTCCCTGCCAGATTGCTGCATGCCTAATCAAAGCCCATTGAAGTCAATGGGAATTTTTCCACTGATTTCAATAAGCTTTGGATCAAGCCCTATGTTTCTGGGCAAGGCAGAATCTTTCTATATAGCTAGAGAATACAGTACTAAAACTATCACTGTTAAGGATCTGCTGTTCCCCCGTGTTTGAATCTAAACTACTGAATTGATTTGCTGTAATGTCTGACCTGATCCTGTGACTTAAACTCTTCTGCATTTATTTTCCTTCCATTCTGTAAATTCGCCATCTTCAAAGCATCTAATGAAGTGGGATTTTCTCCCACAAAAGCTCATGCAATAAATAAATTTGTTAGTCTTTAAAAGTGCCACAGGCCTCCTTGCTTGTTTTGCTGAACTAGACTAACATGGCTACCCCTTTGGAAATATTAAAGAGAAGGATAGTCCAGAGTCGTTTGGGATGTGGACAGCTAGAGGGGTCAGTCATGGCTTGGGACTTGGAGCACATAATGACAACAAAGCCCTTTATTTAATAGTTTGGGAGATAAACAGAACAAGGAGCAGTGTTCACGGCACACTATAAGAAGCACAGAGAAAATGAATATCCTCCAGATAGAACAGAAACAAGCTAAGGGGGAAAATGTGGTTTTCAAGCCACTGAGAGGGAATTATGAATAGTGGACCAAATCCTGAATACTCCATATGGGCCAGACTCTCCTCTAAGATACATAGATGCATATGTGAAGGTCTGATGCTGAATCCTATGGAGTTACTGAAGGTTTACGTGTGCACAAGTAAGACTAGAATATTGCACATAGGCTTCATTGAACATTATGACACAGCGAGGTTTTGGGAAGAAGTATGATTGTAGACATATATCTAAAATAGCTGACACTTGTTCTTGTCATGGATGCATATGTGTATGCACAACGTGCAGATGTACATCATGGAACACTAATATTTTATTGATTTCCATATTGGTTTCACTGATATTCTGTAGTTCTCTGTGGGGACACAGGAAACCTTTGTTCAAAAGTTATTTATTATGGGCCAGATTCTGACCAACTTCTTCTGAGCAGTACCTTATTCCATGAATACCGCAGGAAACAGGTAGCTATTCGACTTGAGCATTGTAATTAGTTTTGGATAAATAACAATCCATTTATTGAAGTGACTTCTCACCTACATCCACCCAAAATTAAAATAGAAATGAACCTTCTAAGCATGTGAGACAGTTGTTACATGTGCCAGGCCTAACTCAAACAACCAAGACTTGTTCTGTCTTATAAGAAGAAGTTGCTCTCACCGTTTGCTGCATCACTGGGAGAAATCCAGCAATGTCACAGTGGTCCCATTCTAACTTCCCACCTATTTGGTTGTTTTTATTTGCTCAGCTATTCATTGAAGCAACATTTCCACTACTGCCACCCAGTAATAGCATTTTATTATGATATATTGTGTACAGTGGAGAGCCAGTAACGTTGGAACATGAATTTGACCCATGATCTAAAGCCAGAAAAGAGAAATAAAATGTTAGATCTCATATTGAGTTAATTAAATGTTAAAAGTATAGGGCAGATTCTTAGTTACACCAGTATAAATGTGAAGTAACTTCATTGACTTCAGTGGAATTCTGTGAAATGGAGACAAATGGAACTGAGATCCGAATATGGCACATTTTTTGTTATAGTTAGGCTACTACTTCTTTTGATTTATCTTTGGTGGGCCTGATTCCATCACTTACACACATTAGTAATGCTTTATTCCTCTAACAGCCCCCTATAACTTAAATGAAGTGCTGTTTAAGGTACTGTTTGTTACAGAAGTGGAGCTGCTCTATAAAAACTTATCAGTGCTCTTTGTTGACATAATAAGTGGGGTGTTTCCTGTATGAATATACTGGTGTAGTTTAAAGGAGGGTTGTAAGAGAAGAACAGCTGCTGTAGGAAGGGAAAAGAGAGGCTCAAGGGAAGCAAACCATCAGCAAACAGATGCTTTAGGGCTATTACATGACAACGGCAAAGGTTCTGCCTCAATCTCCTGCTAAGCCTGGTTTTGTCCAGAAGGGCCAGGGCTAGGAACACAGAAGAAATGAAGACTATATGAAGTTTAAAATGACAGTATCTCAAGAGAAAGGTAGTAGTTATTGGGAAGAACCAGTGTGACCATATCACCCACATCCACAGTGTGAACCCACTGCTGTGACACAATGTGAATACAGCAGCCACTAGGGGTTGACTGAAGAAGCTTGGCCTGCCTCAAATACTATCAGGATGGTGAGTCTTTAGGGAAAGGCAGTGCTTAATTTGTAATGAAAGAGGTGCCAGGACTCAAGCTATTTGTTTACTTTCATAACTGATGCAGCAAGGCCAGAGATGTTGGGGCTAAGCCCCGGCACCAGTTAAGCCCTGGGGAAAATAGACTTGTCTGTAGACTGCTGCTGTTCTTGAATGTTTTTTCCTCTCAATGCTTTGTTCTTACTGTTATGGTCATTATTTTGATTTAAAGTAGTGCATCTCCCCACTAGCTTTCCTTATTTTGAAATGAGGACCTCCCTCATTTCAAAATAAGGAATGGTCGTTTCAAAATAATAAACCTCACTTTATATAGAAATGACGGTTAAATCGAAATTATTATTTCAAAATAACGCAGTTCACCCATTTTATTTTGATTTAACTGTTATTTCAATTTAACACTTTTTGTCTTTCTACTTCCCAGGGTGCCTTCCTCATTCTATATATTGGGTGGGGGCATGGCCCTTCTTGGGGGCCCATCTTGGCACACCTCCCATGGTGCCCCCTTCCTAAGTCAAAATAGCAAGTCCTGTCCATGGACATGCTAGTTCAATTTGGGTTTCTAGTGGAGAGGTGTTAAATCCATTTAACTTAAATTGATTTAAGGATTTTTATTTCAATTTAAGTTAAATCAGTTTAACAAAATAAGTGTAGACATAGCCTTAAAGTGAACAATATTTTGCTTTAAGAAGGCTGTCTACTCAGAGTACACCGCTGGTCACAGACGCCTAAAGGGAAGAGCCACAGAAATCTGAATTCTTTGGATCTGCTGGGTAAGAACGATCAGTAAACCATGAGCTGAAGCCCAAAGCTCTGTCTAAGTCTGGAGGAATTGCTAAACACCATTCCAGGATAGATCAATGTCTCAGCCTAGACACCGTAGCAGGGGGGGGATGCATTCAGAGAGGTACAGCTAACCCTATACCTGTGACCTGGCTCATGGGTAATGGTATTATAAGCAGGGTGTGAAAGAGCAGTCTGGAGTCAAGCACAGCGCAATCCTTAGAGCTCCCCAAGCCACTCTTAAAATACAGCTGAAGCCTGATTTGCTGTATGTCCTTGGACAGAAGCAGCTGATTTTGTGCCATGTTATCTATTTACTGCAGTATAGCTTGCCTAGGTGTGGCCCAGTTTCCTCAGTCTGACCCTGGTAATACACCGCAGTGAGAGGATTACCTCTTGCTCCTTCCCCATGCCAGACAGCAGCTGCTGTCTACCTTCTTTTGATACCCACAAAGCTATTATTGCAAGCACTGAAGAGCTGGCTGGGAAAAAAAGCCTAGGTCTTTGTGTTCAGGTTTCTAATGCTAACACAGGTCTACAGTTTTTACATTGCTGCATTTCTAAAGCGTTGAGATAATGTTAAAGCCATGCCTCTGCTGCTTTCAGGAAGGACTAATCCACATCACAGTTATCCCATGGGAAAACAGTTCAGAATCTCCACCTGCTTTTTGAAGCATCTGTGGAAACCGGGTGCTTGGATCCCAGCCTGCCTGTAATGTTTATCATGCACATTCATGTCCTTCAGTTGAGTGAAGCCACTTCCCACTGCACTGTTTCAAAGCATGTTTTGAAAATTAGATTGCTAGGATGCTGATGTGGGCCCACTGCCAAGAACTGGCATTCAAACATGGATCAGCTCATCACATGAGGCTGGCTGAAGTTTTAATAGTAGTCTAGATAATGTAGGAAACCAACATTTTGCGGTGATAACATTGTTATTACAGTTCTCATCGTGAGGCATAAAAACATACATTGTTGACCTTGTTTAAGATGTACAATGTAGTATCATAACCTTGGGAACCTAACAATAACTTGCCTATCAACCATCCCATCCTACCAGCTGCATGACATGTGCTTGCAATCGAAGGTGTTTTGGAGTGTGCTTTCACTATTCTATTTAACCTAAAAGCATGAAAGCCCAATTTTCCAATATGTCTAACCTTGAATCTGTGTTTTCCTGGCATATTTATTATTTGTTATTTAAATACAATGTTCACAGAATGACTTTTTCCCTCAAGTTAATAGTATGTATTCTTGGCTTTAGCTTTTCCATAACAAAGTATCATATCCCAGTACACTACAGAAATGGGAATATTTTCCTCACTTCCTTGCAACAGATTGGTGCCATTGTGTTTTTGAATCCCCACAGTGAAAATGTTATCAATTTTGCTGGCTGTCTGGCTGAATTTACACACCTCGTGGAAATTAATCTGAATAAAGTAGACACCCTTAATTTTTTTTTCTTTTTTGATTTTTACCTTGTTTATGGTATTTGATATATTCCTTTTTATTTAAAGTAAAGGAGTATTGCAAATATTGCAAAGAAAGTTAAAGGATTTTCTAGATAAATGGCAACTTTTATGACCTCCACTTTTGTAGTTGTCATTACAGGTATGCAAATACAAAATTAAACAGAGCCACAGTAACTTTTGGCTTCCTTTCATTTCTGTTCATTATATACCCTGCCATTTTTTTTTTTTGGTTTGTTTTCATCTCATTTTGCCTTAGTTGATAAGTCTGTATGTTATTTATGCATATGGACAACAAGAGTACTGTCTCATCTACTATAATTTCCTTGTCTTGAAAGTGATCATTAGATGGCCTTCTATTACTTTTTTTCTCTTCAAAATGGAGGCTTCATTTCCTCCCCCTGCAATATGCAAATAAAGGCACTTAAAAATTTGAAACCAATTGATGAAACTGACTGACTTCTAATGGAAAGATGTGTTTTCAAATTTGCAAGTTTTCGCCTGTACTCAGCAATCCATAATATATGACTGAACCGAAAATGAGGATTCTAGATCAGTGGGAACATGGAAATTAATTATCTCAGGCAGTCAGTGCATCACACCATTAAGAGCATCTGTATGTTATTAGATAACAGAAAGTCTGTGACTGTGATATTAGAACAGATTGTTACCTGATGTATTTTTTTAATATTTCTGGACAATCACTGCCATGAAACATAAAGCAACACTGAATACTCCCACATTCATTAATCTTCACATTCAAAAAGTGCAGTTTGAAAGGAATTGTGCTGTTTCTGTTATCTAATTCTAATAAATTGTGAAAAAATTAACCCAAAAATGATAGATTATTGATTAATCTCACAGTCCAGACAGAGGGAGGTAAGACAAATGTGGTCATAAGAACTGGCCTTGTTTAAAAGTATATGAATTATGAATCTATTTGAAAATTTTATGTTTTTATTGTAGATGGACTTAGAAGAAGTTGTTACAAACCAATGAGACATTTGTGTGTCCTTTCAAATGATTTTAATTGCAATGAACCATCAGCATGGGAACATGTCTTAGCATGTTCCTTGTGAAACTTTTATAGCAATGACTTTCAAAAGTGGGTCCCTCTCAGTTCCCTAAAAAAGCCCACTGTCACGTTATTTTAATATGATGATTGTTGAAGGATGATCTTTGCATGGGGTGAGCTTAAAAAGCTGTCCTCCATCTCTGAGTTCTGTGCTCTAAGGATAAATGAGCAGAAGGACTGGGGGAGCTGGAGTTGCTGAGTCCACTCAAATATAAAGGGCCTGATTAATTACTATGTTATTCCAATTGCACATCAGTGTTAGCAAATTTGAAATTACACCAGCAAAACTTGGAAATCACACAGTGGTATATCAGATGGAGACTGATACACCAGAATGAAATTTGCCTATTTGACAGTCCTGAGTCTCCTCTTACACTGTCAGGAGTAACTCCACTGAAGTTGAGTATAAAACCGATTTAAGCCCTGGTCTACACTGTTGGGGGGATTTCAGCAGCAGCCGAAAGGAGATTATGCAAGTTACTTAAAACAACTTGCACAGCTCCCTTTGACTGTCTAACGCCTACTTACTGTGGTGTCTTCAGTGCACTGAATTGATGGGAAATATCTTTTCAACTCAGCACTATGCTACTTGGGGGAGTGGTCTTCAGGAACTGACTTCCCAATCGATCTGACGACGGTGAATTTTGCTACCATCAATGAAGATAAGCCTTAAGTGAGATGAGACTCAGGCCCAACACGTGTTTTTGAAAAAAAAAATTGAAGCCCAAATCCTGGATCTGCACTATGGTTGTGATATTCTCAGAAAAATTCTGCTCCCACCTGGATTAATGTAAATTGTTCACATGGATCTGTAGTTTGATACAGTTTGGCCTACCAACTTGCTTTCAGACTACATGATGAAAAATTCTCAGAGAAGCACTTTACTGAAAGCTTTGAAATAATTCTGATAAAACTTCTCGCAGCTTCTACAGAATTACTGTGACATTCTATATAATTATAGAGGATTTAAGAAAGAATTTGTATTGCTTGGAAGCTTGAGGAAAACATCCACTAGAAACCAAGATTTTTCTTCCTATTTTAATGTGAAGTAAGATTCAATGATCAGGATACCAGGCTTGAAGAAAGGACACGTGGGTTCTATTTCCGGACTCCCACTGACCTACTTTGCAACCTTGGATAGTGCCTCTATCTCTGTACCTCTCTTTCACACTTGTCGGCCTAGCCTACTCAGATTGCGTGTAATGTGGGACGGGACTGTCTTTTACTATGTGTTTCTAGAGCAGGTCAAAAATCTCTTTCAATGCTAGACGAAGGAATTTTCTCCCTGAAAAAATCTCCATTTCCGCAGACAATGGTTTTCACTTAGAAAAAAGAAAAGAAACCTGAAACAAAAAAGAACTTACTTTGAAACACCAAAAGCAGAAATATTTCCATTGCTAATCATTAAAAAATTTGAGCTTTTGTTTTTGTTTAGTTTAAAGGAAAACCTCAAATTTCTGAAGGGGAAAATAATCAGTCCCTTACCAGCTCTTGTGGTTTGTACAGTTCCTTGCACAGTGGGTCTCTGATCTCAGTTAGGATCTTTAGACACTAAAGTAGTACAAATAAATAATAAGAAATGATTGTGCCATCTCTTAAAATTGCTTCTGTTTATTTCATTATACTCCCTAAGATATTTTCCACAGAGGTTCACATTCAGTTCTTTATCCTGCAATGTTGTTCATCTCTCTTGTGCCAATTATTTATCTTTATTACCTGGGATTCAGAGAATTGTTTGCTCTTCATCTATATTGTTTTTATTATTATTATTGTTGTATATCCAGGGCAAAAGATTGCTCCCAGCAATATTGGTGAAAATCCACAGCCAATTTACTAAAGTCATTCTCTTACTTCAGTTATAGCCTTCTGTAACTGAGATCTGAATCTAGTTTTAATGTAGCATTTGACAAAATTCAAGAGCCTTTCAGAAATTTTCTAATGAAAAAACATTCTTCTGTTTATAAAAAAGCAGATACATTAAAAACACAACATGTCAATTTAAACAAAATTTTGTCATAACAAAAAAATACCATAACAGATTGTTGTTAAAACAGTAAAAAGTCAAAATCAGGAGGAAATCTTTCAATTTCATCAAAAATATTTCCATCAATAAAAAAAAGGACTTTTCACATTTTTTGTTTCATGGAAAAATATTTTCTGTTCTTTTTCAGAGTGGAGAAAAAAATTAAAATTGTGACCAAAACACAAAATGGAAAATCCAGTTCCCACCTATGACTGCTGATTTCCAACCTCCCTATTAGTTAATGTAACAGTCTTTAAGTGCTAGGAAGATACTACTACTGAAAACAAAATCCTGACTTCATGGCGGGATGTAGTTCAACCTTATATTTTTGAACAAAGAACAAGAGAATGACTTCATTTTTGCATAATTGCTTGCCAGCTTTGACAGTGAGCTCTCAACCTTCTTCATCCCCAGCATCAGTTGAAACCACATAGCCAGCATTAAAAAAGAAAAAAAAATCAGACTTCTGTGTGACTAATTTAATGATTCCCCTTGATGCAGATTATATGAATTAAGGACACCCCTAACTTTCTTTTGAAATGAAGACCCTCATTTTTATCTGATCCTACCCTAGCACATGCTGACTCTAGGTTCTTTTTCTTTTCTTTTCTTTTCTTTTCTTTTCTTTTTCCCCGTTTTAGAGTTGGATATTCACCATAATTAAACCGTATTCTCTCAGGGAAGTAGCATGTAGGTCCGTGTTTTATCTGACAGGTAATGGTTGTATTCATTCAAACAGGATACTCAAAAGAATAGACTGACAGGAAATGTTCCATAAACAACGAATGTCAGCCTCTACTGTTTGTGGCAATGCAAATGCATATTCTTCCACAACTGACTCCAACTCATTTCATATGTGCTCAGGGACTGCAGTAATTGAACAGAATCAAGGAATATAAAATAATAATCAATATGTTAGTATGTTACAGTTATATATACCTATTATATATATTAATATATAATAAAATAATAGTATGCTTTATATTATATATATGAAATGTCTGTATGTACTTAATGTCATAAAAACGTAGGGCTGGAAAGGACATCAAGAGACCATCCTGGCCTTCCCCCAGTGCCAAGGCAGGACCGAGGAAACCTTGACCATGCCTGAGAGGTGTTAGTAAACCCGTTCTTAAAAACCTCCAGTGTCAAGGATGCCTCAGCCTTCTGTGGTAACCTACTTCAGTATTCAACTGTTCGTACAGTAAGAAAGTTTTTCTTATTATCTAACTTAAATCTCCCTTGCCACAGATTGTCAATTATTATTTGCCGTGCCTTCAGTGGACATGGAGAACAATTGGCAGTCATCCTCTTTATGACAACCCTTAATATATTTGAAGACTTTTATCAGGCCTCCCCTTGGTCAACTTTTCTCAAGACTAAATGTGCTCCCTCCCCCTTTTAATCTTCTTACCTCAGGTTTTCTAAACATTTTAGCTTTTTTTTTTTTTTTTTAGTTTTTGCTTTCCTCTGGACCACCTCTAATTCTTTACATATTTTCTGAAATGTGGCATCCAGAAATGGACATTTACTCCTGCTGAAGCCTCAGTGGTGCTGAGTAGAGCTGGACAGTTACCTGCCATGCCTCACATTTGACACTCCTCTTAATATACCCTAGAATTATATTAGCTTTTTTGGAAACTGCATCATGTGATTGACTCACATTCAATTTGTGATCCACTGAAAGCCCCAAATCCTTCTCAACCATACTGCCAGCTAGCCCCATTTTTTATCTTCCAAAGTGTGCAGCACTTTGCTTGTGTTTTACTGAAATTCATCTTGTTGATTTCAGATCCATTCTCCAATTTGTCAACGTCATTTTAAATTCCAATCCTGTTCTACAAAATGCTTGTAATCTCTCCCTTCTTGGTATAATATGCAAATTTTATAAGCACATTCTTCATTCCATCGTGCAAGTCATTAATGAAAATATTGAATAGTCCCATGCCCAGAACTGACTTCTGTGGGATACTGAAGAATGTTCTTTGAGCATGGCTTTTCAACCAGTTTTATCCCTGATCTATAATAATTTCACCTAGACCCTTTCCCTTGTTGGCTTATGAGAATGTTACGTGGAACTGTGTCAAGGGTCTTACTAAAATCTATACAAACTGCTTCCGCACTATCCACTAGGGTGGTAACTCTGTAAAAGGAAATTAGATTGGTTTGACATGATTTTTTTCTTGACAAATCCTTCTTGGCTATTACTTATCAATTTATTATCCTCTAGGTCAGGAGTCTGCAACCTGCAGCTTCGGAGTTGCATACAACTCTTTGGATGCCTCCTTGAGCTCTGAGCCTCCCTCCCAAGCACCACCCGGGGGAACTTGTAGCCAGTCTGCTTCTGGCCCTGGGCCCTTTGCAAATGGGAGACCTAACGGGGGGCCACTTCTGTTTCCAGGCTCACCCGCCCCACCAGGGGACCGCCCAGCTCCCCCCACCACTGTGACTCTCAAAACACTTAGTTATTGAAGGAATTTTTAAAAATAGCTCTTATCTTTCGGGTTGCTGAATCCCTGCTGTGGCTGTTTGCAAACTTTTTACTCTTTTGGTCCAGTATATTAACTATTAAATATTAGCTATTAACATTAGGTTGCCTGGTCAACAGTTTTGCAGATCTTTTGTTCCCCCTTTTAAAGACATGTACTATGTTTGCTCTTCTTCAGTCCTCTAAAGTATATTTAAACCTATTCTTTTAACCTGTTCTTCCCTTATTTTGGCTTGTGTTTCCCCCTTGTTTTTTATATTCTGTTAAGCATGTGATCACAATTAACTTTTCTTATGAAGACTGAAGCAAAATAGAACATGTCCACTTTTTTGGTGGTGTTACTAGCTCTCCTTCCCTACTAAGCAGTGGGCCTACACTTCCTTTCATCTTTCTCTTATGTTCTATGTATTTATAGGACTACTTCATATGTAGCTCAGGTTGTGCCCTGGCCTTTCTGAGTTTGTCTGCTTGAGCTTGTTAATACATATATAATTAGTGCCGTATATTATGGTGGAAAGTAGTTGAGGCCAGAGTTAAGGGAGTGTGTGTATATGGAATATACACACTACCATGTAACCTTCAAGACACTATTCAGTCTTCAGGGTTACTGAATTCTTATATTGCCTTCAGCATCATTCTCATTCTCCCCTACTGCATGTTCTCTTTCTTCACTGGAGGGAGGCTGTCTGCTTTTATATATTTTGTAAATCGCCATGTGAATTTACACAGCTATACAAGACACACTGGTGAATTGCTGTGGCCCATGGAAATTGTATTGTGAGCAATATAGCAACATTTCATTGGTGACACACGAAAAAAAAAAAGGTTATTGTAAACAATATGAGTATCATTTGCGAATCAGCATATAGCAATGATAGCTTCCAAAATAAATAGTGAGCGCAAGGCCCATGCCCATATATCACTTGTTAGAAAGAAATGAGCATTTGGGGATGACTCTTCTAGAACTAATGCCCAAAATTTGCCATCAGACAAGAATGAAAGAAAGAAATTAGGAAGGGAGGGCTCCTTAGATTATAGGTTTTAGTTTAGAGCTGACAGACAGAAAGTACTGGCACTTTTTAATTTTGCTAAATAAGTCAAAATAATAGAGATTTGTGACCCACAACATAGTAGATGGCAGGTTAGATGCACTCTCAAATCACAATTCTTAGTCTCTCTTTTTAACCAAGTCTTCTGGAAGTAACATTTATAGAACAATATTTGGAAAGAAAGACTGTTGAGTGGCTTAAGTGCTATGACACTGCCTATTGATAAATGGCCTAAGAATGATTGCTATTGACAAAGTTGGAAGTAGATGATTAATGAGTTTTTTCTTTCTTTCTCATTCAGAACCAGGGATTTGGCCACTTTGAGAGGTCTTTTATTCACCACTTCCTGAAAAGAGACCTTCTTTCCATTAATATGGGCCAGATCCTCAGGTCTGTCTATCATATATTCAGAATAATTCAGAGGTAAGGCAAAAGTGACTTTAACAGGCCTGTGTTTAACCACAATCCAGATGGAGCACTAGATAATTTAAAGAAATTTTTTTTCCTGTCAAGTTAAACATGATTATATCCATGAAGTTTAAACTGGATTTTTATGTTTTTAGGGAAAACATTTTTTTGAAACAGTGCATTTTAAAACATGTTTGACTGGATTGCACACAAGACATATATAAGATGTCAGATATGATGCATCTGGTCAGGTCTCCTTTATGCATCAAAGTAAGCAGTCAGGTTTTCAAAATAGCTGAGCACAGGGGGTGCTGAAGTCCTTTTGAAAATCTGGCTACAGCTGACACAGTTGTTTTAACCCTTCTTTCAGTACAACATGGAAACTGGACTCTTTTGAAAAGCTAGACTAAGCAAGTAGTGTGCTGAACATTTGGATATCTGCTCTGTAGCTCTGGCAAACCCAGCCCATCCTCCATATCCCTTTTTATTACTGTAGTAAGAAAGGACAGGGCAGCTTACCACAGCTGTATCTGACCTCAGACCAGACTATCCAGCTATCGCGAGCTGGCAAAATGAAGCAGAAGATGCTATGACAATTTTACTTCTTATGCAGATGGAAATGAAGAAACCCATCTTTGCATTGACTCCTGGCTTCACGACTTTCTTGAAGATAGTTTATGTTGTTACTGATTATTAATATTGCTGCCTTGCCATTAATCAGTGCTGCTCACCTTCAGTTAAGTGTTTGTATTTCTCTCAGCCATCCCTGTCCATAAATATCACCATTGTATATTGCCACACATTGCCATGTAAATCATTGCTGCCAGTGCATCAGTTCTGAGAGATGTTTATTCTGAAATCCAGCACCCAAGGTGGATTCCAGAGGGTATGTGCAGGTGAAAACAGGGTAAATGCACAAATTTACAAACTGAAATACTTATCAGTTTTCCTGTTAGAAAGACTACTGCATTCCCAAAGGGAGAAGACTTAGGCTGGATCCAAAGCACATTGAAGTCAATGAAAGCTTTCCATTGATTGAAATGGTCTTTGAATCAGTTCCCTGGAACGTTCTTCACATTTGAGTGTTGAGTGTTGTGGTCTTGAAAATTTGGGACCCAGTGGTTGCTGCTGGTTAACTCTGACCACAGTTTGGGGTAGTGAGCACTTAATCTGACCCTGTATATGAAGAGAGGGAGACAGAATCAATCTATGCTATCCTAGCTTTGAAACAATTCTTGTATACTGAAAAGTGTGTTGAAAAATATGAGTTTTATGTTAAGACAGTTCTTGATCCTCCAAGCAGCTGAGCCATCCCTGGAAAAAAGTAAGACCATGCATGAGTGGCTGTGGTGCTAAATGGTCACACTGAAACCTCTCATACCTGACACATCACATCAACAGAGGTCACTGCTCATTGATTGTCATTAGTCCTTTGAATATAAAAGGACTATTATTCTGTAGCATTGTTGTTGCAAGAAATTGTGTATTGTGGTCACGGTGTCCTGGCTTTGGCAAGGCGCTGAGCTTTTTTATTTTCATATTAATTTACAATGTCCCTTTTCTATAGAGAGGCGGGTTTATTTTGACAAAGTACACTAACACTCAAGAACCCCTAATATCTAATATATAGAGAAGGTCATTTATCCATAACCAAGCAGGTGCGAATATTATAGTTTATATGCCAGAGATGGATGGCACTTACTTGTGGTTATGCTACACTGCTAAGGAAGACACTAAATCATAAAATGTTACTTCTCACCTTGCTGAAATTGTAAAATGGATGTAACATTTCTTTCCATTGAAAGATCCAATTAGGGATGTGGCAGGGCAGGCTATACAAAGCTGTGCTTCCCAAAAGCTAGAATAGCTTCTCCAGAGGAAGAAAATGTAGCGCTTGAGACTGCAAGAACAAAAAATATTTGCAATGGAAATGAATACAATGTTGAGGCCGCTCCGTCACTCCCTTTCAGTTGTCACAATGTGCTTTCCCCTTGATGCCAGATTAAATACTGAGTATTGCATTGGAGTTGCTGTTAATGCATCCTATCACATTGCTCATATTGTAAGTCAGGCCAGAGTGTAAAGGTTGCCTGCAAGAATTCAGAGAATCACATGTGAGATTATTCTTGGGGGGCCCATTGGTCTTTTCCATCTCTTACACATTACCTCAGCCTGCGTGAAGGCTAGGTATAGTTAGCAGCAAGACCATCAGTGCCACTAGACAGCACCAATCCCTTTTATACGAATTGCAGCCTCTGTGAACCGGGAACCTATTTGCTATGGGTTTTCTGAATCCTTTTTGCCTGCAGGGTATATGCAAGCAGCCTACATTGTTTGTCAGTTTCAGATGGGATAGCTGTGTTAGTCTAGTCCAGTAAAATAAATAAATAAATAAATAATAAAAAATAAAATAAAATAAAAATTTTAAAAATTGCAAAAAAATATATCTGTTAGTCTCAAAGTGCCACACAACTCCTTGTTGTTTTTTTACATTGTTTGTGATACTCCTGTAGTTGCATCTTATCCAAACTGCTTTACAAAAAACAGGGAATTAAGTCTCTTGCAAAGTAGGAAATTATCATAGCAAGTTCCCAGAAGGAAGAAGGTAAGGGTGGGCTTAAGTATGAAGATGCAGCATACAAATAGAGCAGAAAGGCCCTGTAGTAGTCCCCCAGGGAACAAAGGGCACAGGGGCAGACAAACTCAGGTGAAGGCTGGAGAAGCAGGTGAGCAGGGTTGAAAATGAAAGTGATACATGGTATTTAGTGGAGCTGGATCCAGGAATGGGGAATCACTAGCTTTCCAGCCACAGGCCAGAATATTTTGTCTTTTATCACTGCCTCGCTGTAAGTCATAGATTATATAGGCTAAGTGAAACATACTGCATAGAGAGTTATGTTTTTAAACAAACATGATTGTTTCTCTGTTTACCCTTTTTCTCATTTTATTCTTCCTTCCTCTTGCAGTGTCTCTCTCTTTAATATACCCCCTCCTCTATCGCATATTCATTCATCACCTCCTTGCTTTCCTTCTTCTGTTTCTCAGTCTCATTTGTCTTTTCCTTCACTGCCCTCTCTTGGTCCACTCTTTCCCCAGAATAAATCCAGCCAGGATCCTTTCCTGCGCTATACAGGAATTGCATAATGTCTCCTGACATCATTTGTGGTGTGTCAGACTAGTCCAAGGCATGTTGCCATATTACTATACACTACAGTTCCCCTATATTATTATCCTATGTGCAGTGAGGAGGAGATGCAACAGCAAGGAAGAGCAAAGACTCACTGCTGAGCTCCCCTTCCTTTCAAGTAAGGGGGTGTGTTAGACTGGACTTAGTGAAATGCAAGAAGGGGGGACCTTGAGATAACAAATTTGTGGGAAGCAAGGCCGTTCCTTAGCCAGCTATCAGATGAAGAACTGCTTCATTCTGGAGCACTCCCATCCATCTTGCTTATATTCATGGGGAGGAGAAAGGAGGATTTATCAGAGAAACAATGTGGGCCACAGCCTAGAGCAGGGGCCTCGGAGCCAGAAGGCCTAGGTACTCTTCCCAGCTCTGCTACTAAATGAGATTTAGAACCTCTCACTTAGTGCCTCATTTTCCACACCTGAAAAATGGGGATAGCAAGAGCTGCCCAACGTTGCAAAACTCTTTGAGATCCTCATATGAAAGGCATGAGTGCAAAATCTTAAGCCTTATTATTTCATTTGTTGACCTGATGATGAAGTGACTTCATGAAGCAATTTAGCATTCATTGCTTTTGTGGGATGTCAAACCTTTAACATTATCTTAATATAGTTATGTGGTTTCAGTGAGAGTAAAAATTTCAGATGAGCAAAATCAATGTGGCATCCGTGCACCATGACTGGTTAACACATTAATATTATGAATACCTTGGTTAAGGGGGGAAAAGACCTCAAGCGTGTTCTATCTAGGTCAGATTGCATTAATTTCCTTTGACTTCTTTTAGACACATAAGCTCTTTGTTTCCTTTTTGCTCAAGTTTGCAGAATATTCACTTTGTCTTTATAATTTACTGATCTTTAATAGAATGATCAATTTTTTCTCCCTTCAATCAGCTCTCTCCAGCATCCAAAATACTGAAGGAGCTTGGATATAAAATTGCTTGCCATGCACAAATTTTAAGCATCTGATTTTATATTGCAGTCTCTATTTGCTGAAACAAATAGGGATAAAAAGAAGCTACTGCCACAGGCAATTTGTGTCACCAGTTTCGTTGCACATCTTCATGGATAATTTATAAGGAAATTCTTCAAAACTGTTTGCATAGTTCCTACATTTGGGTATGTGCTTTATATGACTTGATATTTGAAAAATAACAGACCCCATAATTGTATAATACATTTATTTTTTGGTGAATGGATTGAATGAATTCACTTGTGGCATTAGAATAGAAAAGAAAGGCTTAGAATATTAGTCAGCAGGAAGAGTGATCAGCTTTCTGGGAAACAGAATAGGTGTTTGTCTTGTGGTTGGTGCAAATGTACATCATCTGGTAGTGAAATGCAAAGTAGCTGCAATATTAGGTGAGTGGATGGTTAATAATTGAGATTCAATTTAAGAAAGAAAATAAATGGCATTTATAGTGGAGTTCAAGGAAAACAGTTGTATTTTAGACTGATTGATTGAGTAATGTGTCAAGTAACATTAACATCAAACCAGCTGTGAATGTCAAACAAATCCATGAAAGAATTACACCTTATAGGGGTTGTCTACACAGCCTGCAGCTGCGAGTTTTGCAGCCTGGGTCAACAGACTTGGCCAAGTGGGGCTCACGAGAGCACTCTAAAAATAGTTGTGTAGACAGCCTTGGGAGTTGCAGCAGTGGAGCCCACCCACCACCCTAGGCTTTGGAGATTGACCTTCAGCCTAAGCTGCAACCTGCAAGTGCCGTCTACACTACTCCTTTCAGAGCACTGGTGTGAGTCCTGCCAACCCAAGTTTGTTGATCTTTGCTGAGAGACTCACTGCCATGGGCCATGTAGATGTATCCCTAAAGTCATGGTGTTTGACTGTGAAATAAACAAGCCTATGTTAAGTCAGGGTTTGTCAACATACAATCCTAACTATATTAGGATAATTTCAGAGTGACGTAAGTCAAACTGGAAAAAGGCATTCCTTTTCTGGAATACAAGTGAATTGTGGGGAATCAGGGCAATATAAGTTTAGTGGTCTAAGTATACCAGCTATTTCCTTCTTTAGACCAAGTACCTGAGTCTCTTCCCACTGCTTGGGTCTAACCATGCTCCCATTGGGTCGGCTGTATCATTTTAGAGACATATCTGTGTTGGGTGTAAGGCAGAACTGCATCTCTCCAAAGGAAGACTGACAGCATTCTGCCACAAGACACTCCAGAAGCCTGTCCTGATGTTTTGACAACCAGTTTAGATAAGGTTTGAAAGTTTGAGTGCTTATCTGAACTTTCCAAAGCCAAAGAATGTGCATACATAATATGACAGTTTAACTACATTTATTTTGGGCTGGTGCCAGAGGCAAAGCCACGTATTGGAGAAATCAGTCATTCCTCAGCATTCTTGGTGTTAGGATTTTTTGGGGAACGGGCATTTCTTGGACCTGTTGTAGAATGCCATGAAAAAAAGCGTTTTCGTTTCCCACTACAAACAGGAATCAAAGGCGAACAAATGCTAGGACCTGACATATACACAGTTTTATACTGGTTCACCTTTGTGAGTTGTGTGCGTGGTTTTTTGGTTTGCTCTGCTTATTGAAAAGGTTTAATTGCTACCACATCAATGCCTGTGTGCTGATACAAAGATGCCTTTATACAGGTATAGCTTTTTCCCTCTTCTCTTGCAGGAATATGCTACATCATCCAGATTCAGGAGCACTGGGGCCATGGGCTGCCTACTTTTGTAGAGCTCTCGGCCTGGGGCCCGACCCCCTCCCCTTGTGGGCTCCCCTGCCTGGACCCCCTCCCTCCTGGGGCCCTGGTCTCCATCACTGTAGCTTGGGGGCAGGGCAGGATGTGACTGTGGGGCCAAAGACCATGGCTGGTCACGGCAGTCCCACCTCCAGACATGCTGGTTTGCCCCAGGTGGCAGGACTGGCTGGCATGCTGCTCCTGCACTCCAGGGACATGCAGAGTGGCCTCCAGCATGGCACTCCAGGTCCTTCAGTGCTGTCACGCCACCACTCCTGGGCCCCTCAGATCAAGCTGGTATGGCCGGCCGCCTGTGCAGCCCCATAATGCTGCAGGGTGTGGGGGGCTGCACCAGAGATTACTCTGCATGCCAGCAAGGCCCAGCCCTGCAACGCAGGGACCACATACCACCTGGCCTTGCCCCCTGGGGCAGACCAGCCAACCCGGGGCTGGGCATGAGCACCATGGACTATTGCAGCCTCTGCCCCCACTCCCACCCCACTCCAGTACCAGTGCCTCAGCCCAACCAGTACTGTTCCAGTGGCGTTGGATGAGCAGGGATTTAGGGGTGTGGGCCAGGGACCACCTTCAGACCAGAACCTGGGGCAGCAGTCCCTGTATCCCCTGCCTTAATCCAGCCTTGGCTGCATCCATCCTATGCAGGCTGTCCAGCTTTAACTGGATTAATATAGTTAAACCAGAATAACTTGTATGTAGCTTTAAACACATTTGGCTCCAAAACTGAGCAGAGGTTTTTGTTTTATCAGAATTGGTTTTTCCATCCCTGTCACAGTTTCCAAGTCTCAGTTTACTTGTAAAATACATCTGGAGCAGACCTAAAACTGTTCAGTCGCCTCTATGTAAAGATGCAGTGTCCAATCATGAAGTAGATTGTTCCTTCAGGCGCTTCCTCAAAAGCCACTGACTTGATAACAAGAGGCACTCTAAATATACATAAAAGAAGTTCAAATATGTAATATGCAAATTGGGTGCTACTATTACCATATATTTTTCCAAAGCAATTAATCTGGCAGGTCAGGGAAAAGAAGCAGTAGCAACTTGATTACTAATGTTGCAGCCCTACCGAGAAGCAGCAGGTTCACTGGAAACAGTTACCTGTAACCACTTTCTGTTGGCGGATTACAAGCACCTGGGTGGTAATTATTCGGCTAGTGATACAATTGGCTGTAACAGGAAACACGGGGGAGGAACTCCGAGGCTGAGCTCTGTGAAGGAGAGAAGCTGTGTGGAAAATTCTTGCTGCAATATGGCTGCATCATGTTCTGTTTGAAAAAGGCCTGTGGAATAAAAAGTACATGTGGTAAAGGGAAAGCAGCATGGGTATGTTTATGACTGTGTGATGATGGAAACAGGCAAGGCAGAGAGTGTAGGCAGTGCTAAATTTTCAATGAATATACAAAAATACATCATTTACATGGTTGCCCTGGGAGTGAACAGGCACTTAAAGGTGGACAAAATGTATTTCATGCACTAACCAGTGTGTGATTTGCACATGCAAATAAGTGTGTTTTGTCTTTGCACTTGCAGAAGCTAAAGCTATATTTTAGAGAGGCCAATTGAAAATTTGGCCCATAGAATTTTTATGATTTTGACATTATTATATACTGTGACCTTTTTTATATTATTGTAAATGTATAAAGATTATATGTGTTTGCACGGTATTCTTTACAAGGAGAAAATCAATTTTTCATTCCTTGGGAACTGCTCACAATACAACTAGAATATTGCTTGACCCAAGTAAACAAAATTATCTTCCAACCTGAATAAGAAAAATGTAGCAGAAAGTCTTTATCTTTCTATTTTCAACTTTCTTATTATCTATGTTTAACTGGGATTTAAAAGAAAGAAGGGGGGCACCACAGCCAGCGTAGTTGGGATAAAATTGAAAATGGGCCCTGTAAAAAGCTTAAAATATAGAATGGGATTTTTTTTTAAATTTTAAGTACCTGTGGCAGGGTGAAGTGCAGTAGCCAGGAGACTCTCAGGAAAATTACACTCCTCATTTCTACATTCTTCTTACAGTCCAGACTAATAAACACACCTTTTCTAAGGTACTTACGTGCCTCTCCCCATCACTGCAGTCTCAGAGCACATTGCATAATAATGACTCTATCTTCCCAATCTGCCAAGGAGACAAGGAATTATTATCCTCCACATGTTGTGGATGGGGACCTATACCAACACTGCCCCTAGCAACATGTCTTCCAGCCTGGGTTGACAGACTCAGACTCACTTTACCATGCTAAAAATAGCAGTGTTGGTGTTGTAGACCAGACTCTGCAGCCTATATCAGCTTGTGAGCTTCAGAGGCCAGGCTCTAGCCTGAGCTGCAATTTCAAAGCCTTGTCTACAGAGCTATTTTTAATACGGTTGCTTGAGATCCTTATCTTGGTCTAGAAGGCTAGCTGCTGTGAGCTTCTGCACCTTGTGTAGATGCACTCAGACTATGATTTATCCCAGGGTCACACCGGACATTTGTGGATAAAGTAGGAATTGAACCAAGCTCTCTGGAGTCCCTGTCTGGGACCCTGCTCTCATTCCCATCCCATCTCTATACACCTTTCGTTGTAGTTTGTTAGTCTGGAAGAGTTCAGTTCAGAGGTGGCACCTAATGTTCAGGGTGTTGTCTTAATCTGGTGTCTCACATCCACCTCAGTCTCATTACGGATTCATAAATCTATGGAATGAGTCAAGGGTTCCATTAACTAGCCTTCTGTTTAGGGGTGTTTTGTGTTTCTATCCAAATATACCACAAAATGTAGGGATTTTTTCTGGCATTTTCAAGACCAGACATAAATGTGGTCACAATTGAAACCTGCACTAGTGGCAGCCTGGAAACCATTGCCGGTCTGGAAAGACGCACTAGAAGAATAGATAAATCCCAGAGCAAAAGACCTTGATGTCAGCTCTTCTTTTCCTTCTTAAAGGTGCTCAGTAGCCGATGTTCAAAAGCCTACAGATGCTGATAAAACTGTAGCAGAAGAAATCCTCCCCTTCTCATTTCTTCTAGGTCAGTCATCCCCAACCAGTGAATTGTGATCTACTTCTGAAGGGCAGTTGCCATTGAAACCTAGGAGTGTTGCACGATCTGCTGGCAAAATGTTGGGGACCACTGTTTTAGGGTATTAAGGTGACTTCCAGTCTTGGACTCCAAAAGCTATTGAGAGCTGGGCTTCACAGTACACCTGGCTGGGTAGAAGAGGTGATACTCAAAAGCAAAATCTATTTGTTCATACAATTTGGGTGGAAAATACATAGTAATGCTGTGCAGCAACAGCACTTCAGATATGGATCCTGCTGAATTGTACAGCCTCCTTTAGAAGCCTGGCCAATGCTTTTCGAAATAGCTTCAAGAAGTAGTAGGATGCTGCAAGTGATAATATGGATTCAGTAGGTGGCAAGTTCTAAAGGGTAGCCGTGTTAGTCCAGTTCAGCAAAAAAAAGGAGGAGTCTTGTGGCACTTTTAAAGAGTAACAAATTTATTTATTGCATGAGCTTTCATGAGAGAAAATACCACTTCATTAGACACTTGAAGATGGGGAACTTACACATCCCTCCCTGAGTTTATTCTGTAAGTCATAGGATCAGGTGAGACCGTTACTGTAAATCAAAGCAGCTGTTTTAGATTCAAAGAGTAGAAAACAGCATATGGAGAGAGGTAGTGTCACATTATCTGTCAGAGACAAAATTGCACCAAAATAATACTTGTGAGTGCATGCCACTGGTTAATGTATATTTGTGCACTCCTCTCTGTGCCTGATCAACAGAGGAGATGGATCTGTTGCAAATGCTGGAAGGCTTGGCTCATTAGCTCACATTGCAGAGACACTTGCATTCATTTCTGCAAGTCCCTGCTTGAATTCCTGTTGTTGACCAAAGCAGTGCCATCGTGTGGACACTGTGCTGGTGGAGGTATCAGCATTCAGAGTAGTCTTTAAAATGAAGCCTTGATTCTGATTTAGGATGATGCAAAACCCCTGCCACATTTTTCAAGAAAAGGGATTTTAGCTGTAGTTGGACTAATTTAGCTCACTAAATTCCCCTCAGTCATTTCAGTGGCATTTGGTACTCTTCACTTCCTGTCCTAAATCTTGCTTGTATTCCAAAACTACATTTCAGTTGTGAAAGAAATGAGAAGAGTGACTTAGCTATGATGGTATCAGATTTTGGTGTTAAGAACACAGGGCCAAATTCTGCATTACTTGGCCTAGCTCCACTGAAATGAATGGAAGTGCACTAGTTTATACCAGGCAAATCTGCCCGTAGAATGGTATGACACACACTGTGTGCCTCATGCTTCAGAGGCAAATTCTTCCCTTATGGGAATGCAAGTGGCCAGTTATGAAGTGCTGCACATCAGAAGAAGAGGGGGGTAGAATTTCTACTGTGATCAGGTACCACCTCCAAACATAACACGTGTTTATCCCCATCCTTTCACATCTACAGTCTTTGTTATTGTAACATTATCCAGTTCCTTTTAGTTATTTTCCCTTTAAAAATACAGCTGCAGTATTTGACTCCATGACCTCTTCCTGTAGCAAATTCTACAGCCTGATCCATAAAACCAAAAAAGTGTATGGATTTTTGTTCTTAAATTATATGTGGGAAATTAAGGGAAATGTCATATTGACCCCTCTGTGTGTCATACAGTTTGTAAGCATGAATGATGCATAAATGTTTTGTGAACAAGGTTTGTACCAATGAGAATTGTCTTGGTATTTCTGTCGTGCAGTTAATCCTATAGATGGAGAATAAGTGCTGATTAACATGCATCTTATGAATCTTAAATTGCATCTTTAATGCTTTGAAATTAGATGTTTTATTTCTCCATGTTTGTTTTTCATTTAAACATTTTAGTACAGATTTTGTTTTTCTCTCCTGTGTTCCCACATGAGGATTTCAAACCCATGAGCTTTTGTTTCATGTTTTATACTGGAGGTGGTTTTGGACTGATGTGAAGATGATGATGATGATGTCCTAAAAACAATTTAATCAAACTGCAGCTTGTTTCCTGGGCATATTTTTAAGTAATTAGCTTTACTCTAAACTAATGCATTCCACTAGTCAGCAAAAGTTTGTCTGAACTTATTGGGTACCACTGTTCTTCTGTGGAAAATGTACAGCATCTGCCTCCTTGTCCTGCTTTTTTTTTTTTTTTTTTAAAAAAACACCATCTGCTTCTCAACACTCCAAAGGGGCATTTCTGTCCAGTGGGATTTTTATCATATGCTGCATTTTGTTATGAACATCAAAATAGTAAAATAACAGGCCAGTGCATTCAGTTTTCCCCTAAAACAATGCTTTCATTTATACATTTAAAAAGAAAATCTTTAGCTTGTTAGTTGGTAGTTCTGATAATTTTATCCTTTCATATTTAAGGCTGGGTGTTGATTGTATTCTGATCTGGAGTTACAATCTTCCTAAGTGACTAGTGATTTTAGGAGTCTAACCTGAGATGACCCAAATTTCATAAATTGGAAGCTCAGCACCCTCTGAAAATTAGGTCCCTTTAAGGGAATATAAATCAGGCACTCAAAAACTGGAGCATTCAAACACTAGACCAATATTTTCCAAGAGTCATCAAAGATTATTTTCCTTGGAATCTCCTAATTTTTATACCTTATCAAAACTGAACATCTCAACTTTTAAAAATTTCCATACTATTTAATATTTCTTTTGGTACCACCAATCATCCAGGTTGTTTTTTTTAAATGCAGTTGTGTTCAATTGCCCACTTATGGGCCTTTCTGCAATATCACATGGAATAGCCCTTACATTCATTGATTTTAATGGGATTTCTTATGTAAAGAGTGCTTGTGTGGGGGAAAGCTAGGCAATAGTCATCAGCTGAAACTTTTTTTCAATCAATAAATGCAGATTTGGTTGACAAACACTTTACAGAGCTGTGAAGGGGGAAAAAAAACCTGAGTTAAAAAGCAGATAAGATCTAAACATTTCATTTATACATTTCTGAAATATTTTAACATATCAATTCAAAATTACTTTTCATTTCAATATTTTTTAAAAAGCTTGAAAATAAAATGTTTCCTTTTGTGTCAATCTGAAACTAATTTTTTGCTTCAATTTTTCAGAATTGCCAGGAACCTAGAAAACAATTTATTCTTCTGAGAAAGGGTTTGAAGGATGAAGTTTTTGTATTATCAACAGCTTGATCTTGTTGGTTGGGTCCTAATCCTGCAAACACTTATGCCTGGGCATAAGATTCCTCACAGAACTAATCCCACTTCAACAGTTGGACTTTTGGCTTGTCTACACTGAAAATGCTGCATTGATCCCAATGGGGTTGATCGAGTGGCCAGTGTAGATCCACTCAATCAATCCTAGAAGTGCTCTCCCATTCACTCAGTTACTCCATCCCTCCAAGTGGTTAATGCTGCATCGAAGAGAGAGCATTTCAATTTGACGCAGCCAAGTAAAGATGCTGCGATTAGTGAGAGTAACTAAGTCGATGGGAGATATGCAATATGCATGGCGTCACAGTGTAGACTAAGCCTGCAGTGCAGCCTAGGCCTTTGTTTCAGCATCTCATTCGTATCCAGTGGAGAATTTCAGCATATGCTTAATGTCTTACTGAACTGGTGCTTTTGGAAACTAATGGGACTGAGTAAAATTTTATATATTTGCACAAGGGCTATGTCTCCAGAGATAATCATCACCACAAACAGGAAAGAGTAAAAGGTAGAAGGTTTGTTTGGGGGGTGGGGGGGAGGTGTTTCAGCCAGACTTCACTAGCCCAAAGTAATTCTCTGCTAGAGGCACACAAGGCATGTGACTTACTGTTTTTTTAAAAAATTCTACTTATATTTGTATTTTATGAGGTCTGCTATTATAATGACTACTTCAATGCAATATTTTAATACATCTTCCAGGTTGCTCACTTCATATGATGATCCAACACTGTCACTTTGTTTTCCTGCATATTTAACATAGGCCAGATAACATCTCTACATTCTTTTTTTTAAGACACAACCTAGTTACAGCCAGGTAAATTCCCTTATGGGTGGAATATTGTTGATTAACAGTGACATCTTCTGTTCAATGATGCGAATACATATTCCTCCCAGATCATCGAGGGAAAATACCCACAATCTCCTCTTTGTAAAGTATACAAGAAATAGTGAAGCTATTTATTGTTTTATGAGTCTCAGTCATACACCATGTAGAATGTCAACAAAGAATGTTTTAGGCACATGACCTGCTTAAGTATGTGAGGTTTGATATGTAAGCTGCCTGCATATATACACGCACACAATTATTATATAAACTCCTAACACCAAACAAAAACAGAAAGCAAACTGCTCCGTCCCCTGAAATCTTACTGTCATTGAAAAAAGTACTGTAGATTATTTAATTTTTTCCTTCTTATTTAAAATACAGTTAGATCTGAGCACCTGACTCAGACATGACAATAATACAGTGACGGTTAGGAGATTATTCGTACCAAGGTACGATTTTACTACGGTCTGTCGATGAACCTATGTGGGCCTTATGTTTACTACAGGTGTTAAGCAGGTGATTAAGAAGTTAAGTAGGATATACACCAGTTTAGTGACATCCTGTCAACAAGTGCTGTAGAATCCAGAGGGCTCAAACGAATACTGTTCCTTTTAACTTTTCAGGTCATGCCATTCCTGTCTGTCAGACAAATACAATAGGAATTACTCAATTTAATGCCGTTTCATTTCTAATTGAATTCCATTTGGTAAATCCTGAATAAATACATTATAACTGGTGCTTCGGTCAAACAGAGAGAAATAGCCATCTTTTAATGACTCCCCTGTGGATTTAATGCCTGTTCTATCTGTTAGAATAATGATTCCTACATCACTGGAATATATTTAAAGGATAATAGTTATTTAAACATGCCTAGTCATTTTACAGCAGATAAGTATTTTTAATTTGCATTTATGAAATAAAAGGACTAAGATAATCAGTTGCATTGATTTTGAGGATGCCTTGGAAAATAGATAAAATTGGCAAGCAAGAGGGCTTCTTCCCCACCCCATTTTGATACCCATAAGCTCAAACATTTGTTATGTCACATCATTGTTGATCAGGAATCACTTCACTCTGATCCATTTACTCACATTGGTATAAAACTGGTGAAAGTGGAACTGGATTCATTTTCACTGTGATTAGAGCCTTGAACTAAGCATGGCAACACACTGTGATCTGTTTCTGGCTGCCACTGACTCTCTGAATTGTGTCCAAGCAGGACTTAGAAATTAAGAGTCAGGAATCAGGACCAGTGCCACAGCTGATCTCTGGGCAAATTTATGAGCACAGCAGGCCTGTAGCACCCCAGTTGCCTGGCTGGTGGAAGGTGTCAATAGACCAGTTTTCATATGCAGAAGCAGCATCAGCTGGTTGGTCAAAGTGTTTCCCCAATGACTATTAACTCCTGTGCTTGCTCCCATGTTTTTCCAGCCTTGCTCTTATGGCTTCTGCCATGCTCCTGTCATGCCTTCTTTTACCATGCCTTACTCCAGCCAACCTAGCTCTGACCCTCAGCTCCAGTTCCTCACTGCTGACTTTGACTCTGACCGTTGGCTTTGGCATCTGACTTCTGACCCTGAACACCTGATACAGCCTCAAGGCCTGGCAACTGCACCCACCACTAGGCATATCTGCTTGTGCCCTAGTTTCTGACTCTGGGCCAGTTTCTGCCTCCTTAATTTTGCAAGTAGCCCTACAGAATGTACAAGATGTTTCATGAAATACGGGACTGTTCAATAGGAGAAAAGAACAATAGAATGGGGTCACTGGTTTACCACCTGTACAAGGGGTAAAATGCCACCTGCCTGTCATTAGAGCTGGTTGAAAAAATTTCTCAGCAGAATTGGATTTCCGTTTAATGATGTTTGCTTTTTAACTAAATTGAAACATTTCATGGGAATTAAATAATTTGCAATGAAAATTTTGATGAAATTGATGAAGAACTTCCTTTCAACTTTTGTATTAGAACATAATTTATATTCCCAATATGTCAAAATGATAAAGATGAAGTGGTTTGACAAGGTGATTTTCATAGTTCTGAAACACTTGTTTTCTTTTAATTTGTTTTCATGGCCAATTTTGATAGCTTGGCCCAATTTGGTACAAAAGGAAATTTTCAGAATGATTAAATTTCCTGTGCAACAGAAGTCCTGAATTTTGATCAGCTTTAGCCTTCATTAATTAACATTTCCAAGTATCTGGATGAAAGATGCTAAGTGCAAAGTGTTATTAAGGGATTACAGACCTTGTGTGGGTGTTAATCCATGCCATCAGCACAAGGGAACAGCAATTACAGGCATTTTACAAATATCTGTGAGCTTATAAGAAAAGCATGGGATAAAAGTAAATAGCAACCTTTGCAGTGTAACCATGAACTTTTTAGGAGGAAGGTTGAGGGTAGATTGCTGTCAGATGGTAGTGCAAGAAGGAGCACAGAAAGGCAGTGAATACGACAGAGTGTTACAATGTCGTCCCAATCAACTTTAGCACATGACTGTGGGATTGTGATTCTATGATTCTATGACTGTGTAGATTGTAAAGGCCAGCGTGCGATGTGTTATGTCAGTTGAATGTTTTTCATTACTAAACTTAAATCAACTGCAAGTAAAATAGCTCCAGTGAGGTGTTTAATGAAGCGTTCCAAAGGGTATATCCACACAGCATGGCAGTAGAAAGTCTCAGACCTCATGCTAACTGACACGGGCTCATGCTGTGGGATGAGAAATAGCAGTGTAGATATTCCAGCTTGAGCTGGAGTCTAGTTTCTGAAACCCAGAAAGGAGGATGGATCTCAGGCTGGCTCCAGTCAGAGGCCAAATGTTTCTATTGCTATTTTTAGCCCTGCCAGTGAGCCTGAGTCAGTTGGCCTGTGCTCTGGGACTCTGCCACAGGGATTTTTTTGCTGTGTAGGTGTACCCAAAATAGTCTCAAGATGTATTGATGCCATTTTTTTTTATTCACCTAGGACGAAATTCATTTCTGAGCAAGTAAGAGATCTATACATCAGTGAAATCCTGCTTAAGACTTTGAGGAGACAGGACTTTAGTTCCTCGCTGTGTGACTTTAGCCAAATCATATGAGTCTGTCTCACTGTGGCTCAGTTTCCATCAGTAAAATGAGAATAATGCTGTTATATCTCCCAAAGGGATTGTGAGAAGAAATTCACTGTCTGTGAAGCATTTGGATAGTCCAGTGATGAGGGCCACAGATACACATCTGTTTTTCACAAGTTCCAAAAGGGCAGCTGTGTTAGTCTAGTTCTGCAAAACAAGCAGGGAGTCCAGGGTCACCTAAAGACTAACAGATATATTTATTGCATGAGCTTTTGTTTGTTAATAGCTGTGCTTAAACAGACAACCAACACATCAAGATTTCAAGGAGAAGCAGCAGAACTGGAACTGATATGCAGATTTGATTGTGTGAAAGCAGGATTAAATCATGACTATGGATTCTTTTCCCATTACAATGGGGGATTTCACCTTTACCTTCCTCTATATGCTGTTTACTAGTGTTTGAATCTTAACAACTGCTTTGATTTGCTGTTACAATATGATCTGATCCCATGACGTACACTTCCATGCATTTATTTTGCTCTCATTCTGTAAGTTCCCCCACCTTCAAAGCATTTGACGAAGAAGGATTTTCTCCCACGAAAGCTCGTTCAATAAATAAATTTGTTAGTCTTTAAGTGCCAGAGGACTCCTTGCTTGTTTTTCACAGCATTCCCTACACAAATTAGCTAGTTCATGGTCCTTGCGTTTTGCTTTGTAATGTTCTTCTTAATGAGTTTCTTTGCTCACTCTGCGCTAACAAAGAAGCAGCTCTCACTAATGGAGAATAAAAGAATGATGCTAGATTTGTTCTCAAAATGTTGTATCAAAGGTTAACCGAATACAAAGTGACCTGTAAAACTGGGTGTATAATACTTAATCAACCAAAAAAAAAAACAAAAAAAACAAAGCTGCATTCCACCTCCTTTCACAACTCCTCCAGATATATTCCTTTTTCTTCCTTTCTCCCCCCTTTTGTTTACCACTTTCTTAACAGTTAACAACTCCTTTGAATTTTTTCTGCCCTCAAGGGTTTTAATCTTTTACTTACAATTCTAAAAGCAGATCACAAGGAGGAAATAATCTCTCTGGGAATTAGTTACAGCATAACTATGGTAAAAGTATTGTGTACCAGAAAATACTTCTTATGAACCAAAAAGGCTTTTGATTCATTGTGATTCATTCTGTTTGGGAGCCCTTACCCAGTTCTTTAGTGATAAACATTTAACTGTGTCTTGGTGGCAAAACAGCTCGTGCTCTCTCTGCCCATGTAAATCTTTACTCCCCAAAGGATAATGATAATCATTTAAAAATTACAGTTCTAGCATCCTGACTGTCATATTTTGATCATAGCTTTCAGCAAACATTGCCATTTTTAATTTACAAGCACAGGCTTGCACAAGAGCATGACACCCTTGCACCAAATCTCCATGTGTCCCTGCCGCCTGGGGAAGGAGGAGGCAGTAGGGCAGCTGGCTCCTGCACTGGATGCCATTTAGGGAGGGCAGAGGATGGCATATCCACTGTTCCTCCAATTTTTTTTTTTTTCCATACCAGAGGTCTGCTCTAAGAGCATGTCCCAATGCCAGGCAGAGCTCTTTCTGTGGTTAGTTTCCACCACTACACTAGCTCACCCACCCCAACCCCATCATCTGCTTCCACCGATCTGCAGCAGAGATATGAAGTGACACACCTCCTAACCAGTCGTAGCTATCTGTTCAATAGGGGTGGCAAGTGCCTATGACAGTGTGGTGCCACGGCCAGGGCACTGCGCAGGGAGCAAGGCTTTCAGAGAGTGACAGCTGGCCACGTTGTGTCCGCTAGAGCCTCAAGCAGTGGGGTGCATAAGGAGGTGGAGTCAGTCAGAATGGGATGGAGAGCCTGGGGTCCCCAGCAGAGGTGGGGAGAAGATAGGGAAGGCAGAGATCAGGGCATAGGGCCGTGCCATGAAGGATGGGGCAGTGAGCATGGGAGGAATGGGCAACAGTCCTCGGGGCAAGGATCCGGAGGAAGCAGAACTAAAAAAGGGTTGGGGCTAAGAGAAGTTAAGTGAGTCTCAGGGTCTTTTTTGCCCTCAAAGAACATGGAGCAGCCTCATGTCTCCCTGGAAAGTGACCGGGGACAGTCCCTTCTGGTTCAGAGCCATCATGCCCACCAGGGGTTGCAGCTTCAAGGACAGGCATGTGTTCATTCTGTGCTGCAGATTCTAGCTCTGTGTGTGCACCATGCCGCTCCAAAAGTGGTCACATTTAATTTCCTGTGCACCCTCTGTTGACAGTTTTGAATCATGTTGGGGGTTGTGCTCCACCTGTAAGGATGTACTGAAGTAATCAGACGTGTTGTTGAAACGACATATTAACTAATTGATCTCAAAAAGTGAAGGATTCCTACAAGAGGTTTTTCTGTTTGTTTTACATTTGTGAGCTGATGCACTAGGGAGGATCCTGGTGACATGCAGGACCCAGGCTCTGCTCCGCTGAAGCCAGTTAGTGCTTTTCACTGACTTTAAGAGCAGATGCAAAGCTGGTATGCTGAAAATAAGCCACTTTCCTCCAGTAATTCTAATGACACCTGGGCCTTCAGGGGGTACTTGGTAGTCAGGTCTACACCACCTGTCTTCGAAGATACACCAGGAGGAGTGCTCTGAATAAGAGTCAGAAAACTTCTTGATCCTCAGGATGCCTTAGCAACCATATGCTAGCAAGTAAGCCTCATCTTGTAGCACATGATTGTTAGGGAGCTCCTAAGGGTTCCCTACCTCCTATAGTAGACCTTAATGCAGAGCTGCTTTTGACGGAGAGAGAGGTTTTCTCTGGCTGCTCTGACTTCTTCATTGACCGTGTTGCCTAAAAAGCCCTTTTGAAGATGAGCAGCCTTCTCCAGATTCAGAAGGCTAGAGAAGGAGGCAGAAAACTACCAGGTCCTCCTGAAGATGCAGATGCATGTGAGTGAGAGAGAGCCTGGTGAATGGCAAAAAGGGAGGGAGAGGTGGAAAATTCAAACCTACAGCTGAAAATTTGGACCCTGGTTAAGTTTACAAGGGGACAGTCATGGACTGTAGGGCTCCATCCATGGACACCATAGCAAACATATACACATAGCAAAGCAAATCCTGCCAGATTTGCATGGTGCTGCTTGTTTTGCCAATGCCTGGGTTCCCCTCTTTCTGTGGGTATAATCTAAGGCAGTGGTTTTCAACCACTGTGTCGGGACACATTTCCATGTTGCCACACAGTGGTAAGTGTGTCATGGAGAGCGGGGGAAATGGCCGGACTTGTCCTGGGGAGGTTAGGCTGGTGCGTCCTGTAGGGTTGCAACATGCCACCAAGTGTGTTGCGACCCACAAAAGGTTGAGAACCACTGATCTAAGGGCTTGTCAAAACTGCAGGGCAGTGTAGATTACAGGGATGTGAAGAGAAGGGCACAGCAAAGTTGAGTGCTGTAGCTCCCCGATGTGGTTAATGCATGAGTGAACTAAGAGGTTCCCATTTCCCATTAATATAATCTCCTTCAAACATCCTCCAAACCGTGGGGCAGTGTACACATAGTCTTAAGCATGAAAGGAAAAATCTTGTCTCTTAGTTACTCTCATTGTCCACAGGTATTTCCAGTGTGATCCAGAGAAGGAGTGCTGTAGTCCTAGCAAACAGTGGTTGGTACATCTAACAAAGTTCAGCAATGTTTAGGACCACCTGACTCCTTCCTACATGTCTAAATCCAGTAATAAAATAGTGACAGCAGTTTTTTGTTTTTTGAAAGAAAGACCTTGTGAACAGCTTCCTATGAGTTTATATAGTTTGTATTGGTCTAACACACAGAGTTTAAAAGCCACTGATACAAATGGTTTAAAGAAGTGTTCACATATAATAATAGGTTATTGCTTCTGTTGAAAAACAGCTGTTGTTTACTGAGGGCTGTGGGGGAGTGATTTGTTTTCAGGGTGACCTTAAACAGTTATGGTGAATTCTAATCTATGTAGATTTAAAAAAAAAAAAATCTTCAAGCTAATAGAAAGGTGAGAGAAACCCTCCTAGACTTGTAGCATGGGATAGTGTTATGTGTTTATGAACTGAAGTATCTTGGCAGCGACCCAAAAGTGTCTTAGAAGATAGAAACAGCTATTGATTAAGACCTTTTGTAATAGGAGCCAAAGTTAATAATATTTGATATAAAAATCAACTGTGAATCCTGAGGGCTTGAGTTGTATTCTGAAAATGTTTACTCACTCTTTGCTATCAACAGGATTGTGGCAAAGAGGTTCAAATTCACAACCATGGGAAGATACATATCATAAGAAATTGGAAAAGCATACAATCCACACTAGCAAAAAGTGCTTGAGTTCTGCTTTTTCTAGCTTATTGAAACAAGATGTAGCTAGTTCTCCAACTCTATTGTTTTAAATTTGATGCACAGAAAGAACAGAGAAATCTTTCCACGAATTGGACCAGATTCTTCCTTTGTATATCTACCTGAAAGTATCACAACCAATTATAATGGGATTGCTTCAGATCTGCACCAGGGTAAATAAGAGAATCAAGACCTCTGAGTGTGTTTGCTCACTGAAATCCTCTGAAAAATCAAGCCCTGTCAATACCCATTAACAGAAGATGCACACATTAATGCCCAAATAAGTTGTCAGTCCTTCTAGACTTTGTTATTCTCCTGGGCACCCTACTTTCTGCCCCCAATATTATTGCCCATGATGAAGGAGCTGAAAAACTTGCATGGGTTGATTTTTATTTCAAACCCTTCTTGTTGTCTGCTCACTGTCTAAAGACTGTCATCTCAAATTAAACAAGCTTGCACCCTTCTAGAATTTAAAATTCTTTGATGATATGTTGATCTCATAAAGTCACAGGTATAATGCAATGCTTCTGGATGGATAGGTGTGACAGTATCTAGACTTTTTTAAAAAATATATATCTACGCGCACACATATATATAATTTTAAAAAAGGGCCTTGCCTTCAGCCAAAAGTGAATTCTTTTTGCTTTAAATTGTCTGAACTATATTCGAAACCTCTCTTTTTTACTTTTGCAACCTTTGCTAATTGCACGGTTGGTACGGACCTTAGTCTTTATATTCAGTCAGTTTGTGCCATTTGCCCTGAATACTTAATATAGAATTACCTTTAGGAAAGGTTTCTCACAGAAGGAATTGCTATTCCCCCAACAACCCACACGACTAAGACTTTGTTTTGTTTGAAGATTCTTCAAAGGAATTTTCACGTTGTTATACAAGAATAATATTTCTTTGAAAGAATAATGGCAACTAAAGTCTCTCTGGTAGTTTGGAGGGTCTCCCAGATAATTCTAATTTTTTTTTCTTTCGGAAGTATGAGCTACAGAAACATATCCCCTTTTCTGATCTTCATGTTGAAGAACTCTGAGCAGAACAGGATTTGGTTCTAATACACATAAGCCAAAGCAATACAGGCGAAATTTCTTTGCATTGCTCTCATAGACCTTGCCCCCTTAGCATAAGTTGGTCCCTTCTGTCAAGGTCTAGTTTGACATTTGTTCTGCACAGGACATAAGGCCATCAGACATAACATGGAGTAGCTGTCCCGCTGGATGGTTCCTGCGTCCATGGATCTAGGAGCAGAGTTTCTAGATTACTTGTTAACTTAATGGACCCTGCTGCCTGTTGAGAGGCTGCATGTTAGAAAACTGAGATGAAACTCTTGTCATCTGCCTTTCTGCTCCTCTGTCCCAAGTTATCGAACAGGCTTATGGCCCAAATATTCAGAGAAGTGTGTGCACATGTGTGTGTTTCATTTGCACATGCATTTCTGAACATTTGGGCCAATGTGCATAAGACCTAAGCTGCTCCTAGCTCCTGTGCTGCTTTATGGTCTGCTGTGCAGGAAGTAACCCAAACCCAACTCATTCCGCAACATGCTATTTGCAATTGTAGGGCAATTGTCTCAAAAATCAAGCAGGAAGACCTGGTGCATGATATACAAAGAGGAATAAAGAGGAAATGTAAGGTGTTACTTTATCATAAATGATTATTTCAAAGCACGCTTCAACAATGGCAAGAAGTATTTGAGGGAAAGATGGGGTTCCTATTAAAACTATTTCACATTAGATATGTTTAGCCATCCCCATCAAACTCAAAGGCACATTTGGCTTTGGATAATTCACTTTATGTACTTGGATATCAGTCCTGTCTCCCCAAGAGACTCATAGAAAAATGCTTCTTGTGGTTAAATGTCAGATTTTCTTAATCCAGAAATGTCTCCTTTATAAATAAAAAATCATATTGATCCTAGAGAGAAACTTGTAAATACTATTTGTTTATATTTTATAGGATTATTTCTGAGTGGATAAGAACCAAATTTTTGTCTGATGTACTTAATTGTGCCTATAAAATACTTCAAGTGTGGGATTTGCACATAAAATGCACATTTGGTTTTGTATTTCCTATTTCTTGAATGCAAACACAGGCTTTGTGCATAGGTAATGAACACTCACAATTTTATGGATGCAGTAAGGATGTCTGCTGAAAATGTGGACCTCTGTTTTCATTAGTCAGTAGCATACAGAAGCATCACTAATGATTTCATTGCAACTGGTATTAAAAGACTTAAATCAATACTCACACCGACTGTTTCCCTGGCACGGTAAATATGGAGCTTTTAATATTGACTGTTATAAAAAAGAAACTTTGCAAGCTTTTCAGCTTACAGAAGACTCCTGAATAAGAGTTCTGTGTAACCTCGAAAGCTTGTCTGTCTCACCAACAGAACTTGTTCCAGTAAAAGAGATTGCCTCACCATCTTGTCTCAGTCAGTTTCTCTAACATATTTGACATATGATACTGCACAGCATTTCATTTACACTATAACTATGTAACACATAGAATAATTAATTACATTTGAGTCGTTAGGAGACAGAAGATCCAATTGTCCTCTTCATAGCCCCCTTAGAGCCACTCAAGCCAACCCCAAAACTGTGAAACTTTCAGTCATCTTTGCATGCAAACCCACTGTGTTGGACTTATGATTTTGATGTTTTCATGATTGTTTACAAATAGGTGTCATAGAATAATTTTGATAAAATTCTGAAAGCTGCAGTTACGCATTCAGGCCCAATGCACTTCCTATTAAAGTTAATGTAAGATTTCTGCCTGATTTCAATGAACATGAGAGTAGCACAGCTCTCCCTCTCTTCCATCTCTCCCTCCCTACATCTCAAAATGGGTCCTTCCTTTCAGATTCATTGTTTTGCTCCTTTATGCTTCAGGAAAATGAAAAGAAAAAAATTAACAGGAGATGTCAACACGACATTTTGTGACTCTATCATGAAAAATTCTATATTAATTAGCTTGTGACCTGAAAAGAGAGCTGTGCATAATGAATATTGAAACCTGTATGCATTATATAAGAAAACATATGTATTCACAGCAAAAGTTCAGTGACTGATCTGTAAATGGCTCACTCATTTCTGACTTAATCAGAAATGTAATTTCTCCACTTAAAATAATCAATTCAACAATCATTTTAACACTTGGTTTTTAGAAATGACACCTTCTGGTTGCTGTGTATATGTGTGAGAGAGATCTTAACGCTTCAACTGGGAAAAGGATCCTTGCGCAGCCACATAGATTGATAAGCTGTTTCAGACCATGAGGATATTTAATATATAGAATCCAGTTTTTAGTAGGTTTTTGGTAGATTGTCATAGCTGGAAGTCCATATTTACTCACACCCAGCAAGATGAATGAGTAACAGATACATAATGTCCATAAAATAGAGAAACTACAACTGCAGATGGAAGGTGAAGATTAATAGGTAAAGCCACAAGTGAGCTTTGAGTGGCTGTTCATATCATATGACAGCTCATTATGCATTATAACAAAGGGAAACAAAAGGAAAAAGTTAATCCTTTATATTTCACATTAAATGCTAAGGATTCAATTAAATTCAAATGATTTGTTATGAAACCTGACACCACTGTTCTCATTATTCTGGTCCTTATTTAAATAAAGAACCTGAATAATTGTAGTGCATTTAAAAATAATTAACATTTATTCTACAACTTCAACTTCTTTGGAAGCTGAAGTTTTGGATCCAGGATATAATTTTCGTCATGATGAATAATCATAAAAACAGTTACTAAGCAGAAGTCATTGAGTTTTCACCTCAGCTGTAACCCTCAAGAGATGGGTTTCCTATTAAACTAGCTACCATTCTCTATCTGCTGCTTTAATTCTGACCTTTGCAATTAACACGTTGCACTACTTGTGGTGTTTTGCCAGAAACTTAAGTAGGGCTCAATGAGCAGTTATTGCATGAATGTAGTCTCTTTTTCTACTCAGGAATTATTCATAAATAGATTAGATTTCTTTACCAATTCCTTTCTTTCAACTATCACAACCTGGAAAAACATTTTAATGTTTTTGTCTCACATGCAAGAGATCGCATTATCTGTTGACTCTAACGTGCAATCTATTTGGTATTTTTCTTTTTCAATATGTTGTGGTTGCATGATAGTCTATAGGGTGGATGGATGTAGAGAAGTCATTATTTTGGATTGTGATCTCATTAGCAAAGCAAAATTTGATTTGGATAATACTTGAATGAAAGCTCTTCAGAGAAAATCCAAATGGCTGTTAAGAATTTTTTTGGTTTTGTTTTTTGTTTAGTTTGGTCATCTAGTTCAGGCAAAGTGGTGCCTACAAGAAAGTGATTAGTGGCATAAGAATTCAGATGAGTAGCGGGGCTGGGTAGCCACTGGGGGTAGTATTTACATTCTTTTGAGATTTTTTTTTAAAAAAAGGTAAGAATGTTTGTAGCTGTTCAGGTAGCATTAACTTCCTTCCAAAATAGAGACCCTTCCAGTACTGAAGAATTTTTAACAGCTGTATTACTGATAACATTTGGGGCCAGAGTGAGGAAAATGTCTCATGGGAAAAATAATTAAAATTTTGACAAACTGAATCAGACTTGAACCCTGGAAAATTTTGACTTCATTGAATATATAGTAATGGGGAAATTTTCAAGTTATGTTGAATCATTTTGGCCACTTGACTATTTAGACAAAGCCTTTACAAAGGAGACTCTGAGTGAGCATCCTTGTCCAGGATCAAACAGAACAGGCCTATTAAATCATTTCATACCTCAAATTTCAACATTGCCTGTTTTCACTGATGTCTTTGACCCTCTGGCCTCCTAGTCCCAGCTAACTGCTGTGCCTAGTCTCCCATTCTTTAATGATATTCTGTGCTGATCATTTAGTTGCTGATTAGTTAGCTTTGAGCTGAGATGAAAACAGGGCCTGATCCAAAGCCCGATGAAGGAAGTGGGAATCTTTACATTATCTACAGTGGACTCTGGATTAAGTATATGGTAACAAACTTCTTCCTGAAGGCACATGAAGAGTTTTTTGTTTGTTTGTTTCATAGGGTGGGTTGGTTGGTTGGTTGGTTGGGATTTTTTGGGTTTTTTTATTCCAAAAAGTTGTAGCTATGGCTTTTAGTTCTTCTTTTTCTTTTTTTTTTTTTAAGCTATTAGAAACTTGTTGCTTTGAAGGAGGAAAACAGTGGCATAACCATTCTGTTCACCTGACTAATAAAACTGTAAAAATTCTTCTACCCGGCTATACTGTATTGTAAACATTAAGCTCTAAACAAGGATGCCTGTCAATAAACATTGTGGCAATCTGGTACTTTAAACTTGTCACAGATTTAATACTATTTTTTAAGAAGCTGCAAGCATTGGATGGTGCACACAATAATGTTTCTAATAGTAAAATGCCAGTTATTTGCATTCATTCACTGTCTGTCAAGCATGTCATATAGTAGGAAGCTAGGTGAATTGAATTAGTTATTGATGGATCCATTCAAAAATAAGCTTTTTGAATTTGCTTCAACAGTAAAGAACTGCATCACATGCTTATGTGGAACTAGAATTTTTTTTAATATCTGCTAACCAATTTACAGTTTATGGTCTCTAGAAGAATAACTTAATTTCAAGTTCATGCAATTGTGTGTGAATTCTTCACTTCTTGAGTTATTAAAATTGCAGTTGGACATAGCAGGACAGATCCATGCATCACTGAAGTTTGAGTAATTTATGATGCAGTTGCAACTCTCCATTAACATTCTAGGCTGTAATGAAGTTTCATATCAGACAAATTTAGGAGCAATTTTATGATTAAATACTTTGACAAAGCTACAAAAAGTTTGCATGGCTCTCCAGATTTTTGGCGTAGTTATTTCATTTTGTGGTGCTTCATTAACCAACCCTACAAGCATTTTTGAGTCATGGTCTTTCCAGTGCTTATCAATGTCAATCTGTATAGGCTGAGTAGTTTATGCAGGAATTATAAATTATTCATAGAGTTTTGCTTGCTTAATATTGGATTGGTTGTACATGCTATCCTATTCTAGATGTTAAAGTAGTCAACTTTGTGAGGAAATTTAGATCAAGATCCATGCAGAATTGAAACATGTAAGAACTGAGATCTGCTTTTATTCTTCACCACAATGCGCCACTGTTCAAACTATTGACAGATTGTGCAATGCTGTATTTCAAATCGATATCTTAAAAATACATCTTAACAAGATGTAAAGCTATACAAATGCCTTTGAGTGACAAAATAGCCAGACATTATTGAATCATTCTATTTGCCAAACTAAATTCTGAACCTTCAAAAACTGATCTTCACAACTCTTGATGTTCAAACTATGGCAAAGGAAACTCTCAGAACTTTGGGTGCTAGCTAAAAGCAATAAAAGATGTTCCCATGTAATTGGAGGAATACATAATACATAGTAAAACTAACAAGGAGTCCTGTGGCACTTAAAGACTAATTAATTTATTTATTGCCTGAGTTTTCGTGAGAGAAAACCCCACTTTGTCAGTCTCTTTGAAGATGGGGAGACTTACAGAATAGGAGGAAATAAATGCAGGGAAGTAAGTCATGGGAACAGGTCACACTGTAACAGCAAATCAAAGCAGTTGTTAAGATTCAAACACTGGAGAAACAGCATATAAAGGGAGATGAGGTCAAATCATCTGTTGTAATGAGAGAAGAATCCAGAGACCCTATTAAGCCCTGAAGCAATGCAGTCAAATAATACATAGCAAAACTTAATGTCACTAAAGATGCCTAAGGATGCCTTTGCCTATAATATATGGTTTCTACTAAAGGATAAAGCAAAGTGTATGAAGATAAACAATACATCTCCACAACATTTATCATGATATTGTCATGATGGAAAATATGAGACCTTAATGATCTGGGTTTTTTCCCTTGGTCCCCTACTTGTCAATGAATTCAGTACCTGAATCCATGCCATTGATTTCAAGCGGTGCAGGATAAATGAACAACAAGATGAAGGGCTAATACTGCCACTTGCTTCAGTCAGGGAACATTCTACGTACGCTTTCACTCGCACCTCCATCAAAAAACAGCATGCCTACTTTTTGATTCAGAGTCCAAGACCAGGAGAGATCATAAGTCATCTAGTCTGCAATATACAGAATCTAAGATCATGGATTTTCACTCAGTTACTCTTCTACTGAGCTCAGGCACTTCTGGATTGAAACTGCTCTTCCAGAAAGACATCCAGTTTTGAACAGAAGACATCAAGTGATGGAGAATCTGCCACTACTTCTGTGGTTGCTGGTTCCAGTGGCTAAAATCTTTCAGTGTAGAAGTTAGGTACAATTTTTTTTTAACTTGGAATTTGTCTGGCTTCAGCATCAAGCCGCTGATTCTTGTTGTGCTTTTTTCAGTTAAATTAAACAGCCCATTAGTCCTCAGTGTTTTCTTTCAAAGGGGCCCTTTTATGCTGTGGTCAAGTCACTGCTCATTCTTCTTTTTGATAAGCTAAATGGAGGAGCTCTTTAAGGGGATGTCTGCATTGCAGTTACAAACCTGTGGCTGGCCCATGTCAGCTGACTCAGCCTCTGGGGCTTGGGCCTGGGAGTCTGTTTAATTGAAGTGTAGACATTCTGGCTTGGCCTGAAGCCCGGGCACTAGAACCATGTGAATTGAGTGTGAGCTGCATTCCTTCTTATTAGTGATCTAATTTGGCATTTGGCTGTATTTGAAGGCATTTTCTTTGAATGAGACCTTCTTACCAAACACTCCGTAAGCTCCTGTCTTCAATCAATAACTGTTCTGTCAAACAGCCTCATCCACAAATTTTATCTGCAGTCATTATTTTCTATTTACTTCCAGTTCATGAGGATTGCCGGGCTCAGTACAGTCCTTGTGGAAGCTGCTAACAACAATCCCATTCAATGATTCCCCACTGATACTTATTTTTTATATCAGTTCATTAACCAGCTCTTAATCAGTTTAATGTGATTTCTTCCATGGTTTTTACTGAGCAAAGCACAGACACCTTTTTAATACCACATTCTTCTTAGTTACCTATCTTGTTAATGGTTTAAGGCCTGACTTCCCTTGGAAAACAGTTTGCACCCACAGTATTTGTTCCTGTGAAATGAACTGGAGGAGCAAATCACCAGCTGCTGGAGAAGGGGAATAGAAGGAGCACAACATATGGCATTTGGATAACAGAATAAGAGCAACCATCTAAATAGATGGAATGTGTTATGTAAGATTGATATCTTGAAACTAGAAGTAATAAAAGTCACGTACAGCTTCAAGAAGTCACTGAATCTGTGACTCCTATGACAAACTTCCTACCTGAACTGTAGTTTATCATTGATATTATTAGCAGTGTAGCTAGTTTCCATTGCTATGATCCAATGAGAAGATGAAGCACTGCAGTTATCTACATTAAGAATTTAGTTCTACAACCTACAATGAATATCACTCCATTGCTGTATCTAGGAGCAATAGCAGCGTTAATTCCCTGTTTGCTTTGCAGAAAAAGATTAAGTGCGCAGCAACCATTAATGATAACAGAAGTTGCGTCTAGTCGATACCTTTTTTTATTTGGTTTATTAAATAATGCTGCACTGTTAAGGTAAGGTAATGTTCATATAAGCCAATTGCATCTTTGATAAATAATCTCCATAACTGTACAGATTAATATCTAGTATATTTGACACAAGTGTTGTTCATCATCTGTAATTAATTGTTTCAGACATTTAAATGCTATATGCTTAATGATGAACAAGGTCAGAAAAATACATACTTTTTCTTAGCTTTCGTTAGAGAATGTTGTACCCTTCCCACCTTCTGCTTTGGATAAGTGGAATTGGAAGATCTAAAAAAGAGAAGGAGCAGCCTTAGGTAGATGGTACTCTCATATCACTAGCCCAACAGAAATGTGTAATGCTGACTGTGAAGTCATTATGGGATTTGTGGGCATTAGGAAGCAAATATTTATTACATAGACCAAGTGCTCTTTATGTGAAGCTCCTATTGTCCTTGGATGTATGTGAGTGTTTTGAAAATGTAAAGTGCAAAATTGTCAGGCTGCAAAAAGTTTGCCCACAGAAGTCACTATGCATGGTATTGTGGCTCAAGGGCTGTTGGCCTTGAAAAGGAGATGAAGATTGCAGACCAGCAATGAATTATTAAGTCATATGAATTGAATTGTAACTGTTAATCTTGTTGTCAGAAGATAAAGCTCTTCCTGCTGAACACTCGCCAAGGTATACTTTAGGTCCCAAGATGCTGGAGCCATGTCCCTTGGTCTCAGTAGGCTCCATGCTGTCTCTTTCCATCACCTCTCTGGCATACTTCCTGGACGCAGGCTGTCTGTTGTCTTTGTAGAGATGGCAGTTTGCGATCCGGCTGCCCTAGACTGGCATTGATCCTCTAAGCCATCCCAGTTTCTTAGGGATCCAATCATGTAGAGATTCTGGTTTATCGTTCATTTCTTCAGGGACAGATCACAGCTCAAACATGACACATTTTGCAAAGATCCCAGAATCAATCACTGTTTTCATTAGACTTCACAAGAAATATACAGATCTAGACAAAACAACTGAATACCTGTATGTCATTCTTACCTCAGTTTCCTCCTCTCTTTGGAGCATTCCTCAGGATTTGGAGCATTTCTTTCAGAATTCAAAACCTTTCTCTCATAGATCTTTCCCTTCTGGAACATGGAATCCAACCTGTCTTCTCCAGCCAGCTTTCTTTGACATTGACTTGTTTCCCCTATAAAGAAAGTCACCTCCACTACAAAAGCAAGTCCCTTGGTTTTCCTCTCCTGTCCAAGCTTCACTGGTTTCTGAGAGGCTCACCAAAGGCATTTTATCACTACTAGGTTTTTTTGTTTTCCTATTTGAGGATTTTCCAATCTCTAGACCTTCATCCCTGCGGATAAAGTGAGTCAAAGTAGCTTTTCCACTCAGTCATCTTTCTTTTCATACCGCTCATTTGTCCAGAGCCCAGCTGTTAAGGTTAACAAATCTTTATGCTTGTTCTATAGTCTCGTCCAGGCAGGATGGTTCCTGTATTTTCACAGTCTCGTCAGCTCATGGTAGACTCATTCGCTACCATCCGGAGGTGGGCAGGGGAAGACCAAGCAGGGGAACTGCCCCAAGCCCTGTGGTTTTGTGGGTCCCGTGTTGCTCGGGCCCACACTGCTGCCCCCCGTTACTACACTGCCCACTCCCCCCTGCCCTGCTGCCTTTGGTGGCAAGCCAAAAGCAAGGGGCAGAGCAGGAGTGCGGACTGTGGAGCCTGACCTCTGGGCTGGCCTCCCCTTCCCCAAGGCGGAGCAACGTGCCGAGGGGTGGACAGGAGAATCTAGCCCAGCCGCTTGCACTGGGGGTGGGAGCCACAGGCTGATAGGCCCTGGCCCCTGCCCCTCACCCCCAGATCAGCCCTGGGCTCATTATATATTGAAGCATTGACTGATGCAACAATTTCATAAAATTAACCAGAATTCATAAGTTGTACATAATCTCCAAATTCTCACATGACTCCTCTAATAATATTTTTAGCTTTGTAACAGTGTGCATATATGAGGTCAATTCTGGGATCTTATGGCCAGTTTTGTTTTTGTTTTTTTTTGTTTTTTTTTATGTTTGGGTCATCAATGTATAAAATAAAACTAGATTCATAAAGCAATACCAGATACATCCATCTTCAGTATGTGTGAATTATATTCTTTCATGCTTCCCCAGCAAATTTTGAAGGCAAAGCCTAAATCTTCCATGTCCTTACATAGCCCTCTCTGCTGTACAGTCTGAGTGCCACACTCTTTACTGTATTTATCCACACAACATCCTTCTGACGTAGAGAAGTGCTATTTATTCCCATTTTATATACGGGGAACAGGGTCAGAAACTAGGTAATTTGTCAGAGATCACACAGCAAGTCAGTAGCAGAGCCGATAGCTGAACTCAAATCTCTTAATTCCAGGGCTAGCAACCTAACCGGTGAACCATCGTTCTCCTTCATTAAATAAATGGCTTATATCAAGTATAGAATACACGTATAAACAAGTAAATGGTAGAAAATCAGCAAGGTTCATGCTCTATGTAAGTACTACTTTTTACAATTAGTTGCTGGATTTACATAATTAAATAAGAGTTTTAAAGAAACAGCTATTTGGACATGATTTCGCCCACAATTTAGGTATCAGTTTTTGGAAACCTGGCCTGTTAAAGATTAATGCTCAGTGTACTTTAAATGCAGAAGAGCTGCTTAGATTATTGAACTTGCTGGCTGCAAGCGCCATTAATATCTACATCCCCAGTCTGGAGAAATGTGAAACTGAATCTCTCTCCCCAAAATTGTACTAACTCATTGTCTTCCTGCTATTTAGCAAAGACCTCTACTCCTGATTTCTCAGCATTTCCTCAGCTGTAGCACGTGTCAGTTTGTATTATGCTCCTCCTTAATAACAGACCATGAGTGAGATCATCCAGTAAGAAGGTCACAGAGGTTTCACAACATGGATTTTGACTAATCTCAGATTATAATTGTATTACTAAATGAAGTACATATATAGCTTCATAAACACTTCCTTTTGCAGTAATTTAAGCCTTGATCCTGTGGGATCCAGTACGGGTTGGGTCATTGGAGAACAGGAGGAAAAAGTAAAGAAGGTTGAATGTCTGGTGCTCTGACTCTTTCTTCTGTTGCTTGAGTGAAGTCTGCCATCATCTTAAAGAACTGTCATTGCAGTCACTGGGGAAAGCAAAGGACGCATCCTGAAATGGTTACTGTGCAGATCAGTAGATGAACAGCATCAAGTCAATAGTGTTACTTTCTGTGACTAAGGACTAGAAGATGGAACTAAAAAAATATTATGACTCACTTCCACTGAGAGCTTGTCCATGAAAAGCATATTCCAAGCTAACGTTTTTGTGTCTCAATTTAACATTCACAAAAGATTCCTGGTGTCAGAGAATGTTACTGAGTGTAATGCAGATAGAATGAAATGTTTTAAATCTGCAAGCTAAAGGTTGCATCCTGAGCTGTCCTCTTTGTAACAGGGATGGAAATTTAGCCCAATCAGCCAGCTGGGGGTTTCCCTTCCATAGGGAGGGTCCCTGCTGGTTCTGCGACTCTTGTCTACAGCATAGGGAATATGTCAGAGAATGCAAATCTTTGGCTAGAGAGTGTGGTAACATACTGGACCAACAGAATGGCCAGTAGATACTGAATGGCTTTGAGACATTGCAAATGGAGCAGCCTTGAAGCTGCTCTAACTTGCATCAAGAACCAAAAGATATAAAGTACAAGGTACAGCTTTGCTGGTGGACACGAGGACATGGTCCTAGATTTACAGATTTCTGTGTCTTCCCACATCCCCAAAGCTTTTAAACTTTATATTAAGTGATGCACAGTTTACAAGGACTCTGTGGCCCATTATATGATGGGCCTTGGTGGGGATATGCATTATCTTTCATGTCATTTCATAAATCAGAGCAAAATATTTCATCTGTATGCTGTCACAAACTCATATCAAATTTATAATTCTTAATTTGGGTTTATTTTCTAGGTCATCAGTTGTCTGGTGACCAGACACACAGCAGAGTTAGCCTGTTAGTAGAGTTGCAAGGTGGCATAAAAACACCTTTCAGCTCTAACCAACAGGGAAAATTTTCCTATTCATGTCACTAGGATTTCTGTATGTTTTCTCTTGAACATATTATTTCACTAACTACCTTACAGCCTTTGGTGTTAGAGTAACATTATCTCCATTATTCATAAAGCTACATACATGAAAGTGGTATTGGATAGATATTGTCTAATATTTGACATATTAGTGGCATTCTTTAATTTATATTTTCTAAACTTTAATCAATTTTTGTGCAATAACTTGCTGTGTGGTTCAGAGATAAATATGCATATAAAAATATAAATTCTACAAAGAAAAAATATCCGTTCCATATCCTATTCATAATTCAAACTCATTATCTCTGTTTTTCTTTAAGCTTCTTGCAGTTTTTAAACCAAAGCTTTCAAGTTTCTTATCCATTTCAGCCACTGTAGCAGGAATTATGTCTAATGTTTAAATAAGTTTTAGTAAGTGAGACTAGCAGTGTTTGATAAGTAATATCGGAGTCTCTTAGTGGTGTAAAACCATGAAAGTCTTCAGCTTCCTGGGATCTACTCTAGATTCCTCCTTAAATATAAGTAGGTGCATTTGCCTTTCTCTGATTCATTACAAAAGGTTAAACAAACTATGGAAGTTGGTTTCTGGAACATTAGAACAACGGTGACTGTGACAAAAGCCACACAGGTGACGAAACAAATTGGAAGAATATATTCTCCAAATTCATGGATTAAATTAATGTCAGTGGTGAGGAGCTGATGAAAAGTAATTGAAAATAAAGTCATAATATATTCAGGGAAGCAAAATGGTTACCACTCAGAGACAGCAGCTTTAATTATAACTTCCAAAGCAGAAAAATTGCTTATTGCTCTGAGCTAAGTTTCAAACACAATACGTGATGATAAGAATTATACTATGTTTTCCACCAATATAGAACTATAATGATGAGTGAAAAGGTCAATTCTACAATTGCCTATGCATTCCGACAGTGTCTAAGCATGGCATCTGCTTTGCAAAGGCAGACTTCACTGCCTTCATTGGGGATGATAGTGGGAAGGAGAGAGCAAGTGGCAAGCATGTCCCTGCTTCTCAAAATCGAAATGATGGAGACTGATAGAATCAAGCCTGGTGGTATGGCTCAAGTTTGGTGGAATGCTATTCTTGTCCAGACATATCCACAGAGTACTGTGGAGTTCTCCAGATGGAGTCACAGGAATCAAACTGAAAATCTATGCCCATTCTGTAAATTTCCCCATTTCAACGTGTTGAGAGAAAAGCTCGTTCTCTGCTCTGGTCAATGAGGGAGCTGGACAACAGGAGGAAGAATCACAGGTTTATTGACACAGAGCTACTGAGTGTGGCCGGCCCCGAAGGACCAGTGCTAAAAGGGCTTTATACCCAGGTACAACAACTTAATTCAAGGAAATCTAAAAATGGTTAATATATTCAAAGTAAACAAGATTAATACATTTATTAGTACCTTATAGGGATAGTTTTCATACATATTCATATAAGATATGAATTAGTAAAGAAGGTCAGGCTGGCTTCTCAGAGCCTGGGAATGTAATAAACAAGAAAGCTGTTGATTAATAAGTGACCTCGAGACTGGTGCAGTTTCCCTTATCTCCTGCTTATAGACTGTTCAAGGATGAGAGGGGCTCTATACTTTCGTTAGTCAGGCTAGAGGTTGAAATAATATTAAGGGAACAGTGCTAAGATGGAGTCACTTATGCTCACAAGTTTGTGGTCTCATTACAAATCTCACAACAGATGCGTCTGATGAAGTGGGATTTTCTCCCACGAAAGCTCATCCAATAAATGCATTTGTTAGTCCTTAAGTGCCACAGAACTCCTTGTTTGTTTTACTGAATTAGACTAACACGGCTGCCCCTTTGAATCTATGGATTGTAAGGAAATTTAAATCAACTGGCTGGGATCTAAGGCAAAATATACTGGTCAGAGCATTAAGAGGAGTCAGTCTTGAAAGTGGTCACAATTTGAGTGTCAAGAATGAAGACTTGAACTTAAAAATAACAATGCCAAAAGCACTGAAGAAAATCAACAGCAAAGGCTAACAGACAAGACATAACAGCAGCCATTTCCAAGTGAACAGAACAGATATCAGGTCAGCCAATATTTTAAATTCACCACAAGACCTCTGTGAGATGTCATGGCCTTTTCTGCTTGACAGTGTCGTAGATGCTGCAAAACTGTTGCTGGTTTCCTGACAAGCTGAGTCAGGATATGTAGAAATGTGTGAAAGAAAGGAAACACAACCATTCTGTCCCAATCTTGATTTACAAACACTTCATTTACTGGGGCCTCCTCTGTCCCCATCTTCATTTACAAATACCAGAAATAGCATTAATTTTGTGATTTATAATATATTCTATTATTCTGCTTCTTTATGTAGATCATCCTATTCTAAAATGAAGCTGGAACCTCTGCCGTTTACTGTCTTTTCAAGAATGGAATTAACTGTGGGGGAAAAATCTAACTCTGGCCCTCAAGTTCAGAAAGAGGCACACCAGAGCCTCCCCAATGAAGCAGACCCGTTCCCAGCCGAGACTCCAATGAGCAGAGAACGAGGTGTGGTTCAGGATTTATTATTCAGCTGAATAACAAAAGGAGCTGCATCAGAGGACAGCAAAGAAGTGCTAGCCCCTCTGAGCAGGCCCCCCCAACAACTCGAGTGCAAGAGAGAGCCCCGAGGGGCAGCATCACAACACTTTTATCCAGTACAGTATGATAATGCTATGATAATGCTTACATGATTGACAATGTTTTAGAGACCCTTATATGGTTACATTAACATTATTAAATACATATTAATGATTAAAGAATGCATATAATTATCCCCGCCTCTGTTTACTGTTGACATCATTTGCATTATCCTGGGCAGCCGTAGTACCTGCAAACTCATTAATTTCTGCCTAGAGATGCTGACCTTACATTCTTGTGAGGCTGTGGTGCCAAGAAGGGTGAGCAGGAGATAGGAGGCAATACTCCCTTTTCAGTTAGAACAAAGATGGGACAGTCTAGCTTACATTCCTTGTCCAGATGGTCAGGAGAAAAAGCATGAGAAAGGGGAGATAACACACTTTAACTATCAACTCTAGGCCGCTTGTTAAAGAAACTTAGATACATGACTTGCCAGAGAAACGACCCCACTACCATAGCAACCCACGGCTCCAACGAGGCCTACACTTTAGCACCTTTCTCACTGTCCTACAGAAGAGATTACATATAATTTTTCTTACATAACACACCACTAAAAATAATCACATGGAATGAAAATGCAAAATAAAGAGGAGTTACTGTTGTGGTTAAACACAGCCTTCCTTCATTTAGGATTTCTCTACAAAGACTGTGCCATCGATGAAGAGACAGTTTGCTTCAATAAAATGTACTGTAGTAATCATCTCTTATACAGCTTTAAATCTTACTGATAAAATAGATATCCATTCAGCTTGCAGCTCCTATTCTAAATTTAGTAAAAGGAAAAATTGTGCCTAAAGAGCAGTATTGTATATACAATCCATAGAAAAGCTTGGTGCTCTGTCCAGAAGTTGTAACTCTTTCTGAAAGTTATCTCATTCAGAAGAGTGACCAACACTGGCCAACATGCAATCAGTGCTGGAACTTGAACCTAGGAAGGCGCCAAATCAGCCGTCACAGGTTGGTTGTGTTTTTGCTTGTTTCTCCTTTCTCCTTACTGAAGAAATATTTCACAGGAAATGTCAGATCTGTGAATCCCATCAATTCTTTACCTGCAACACACCCTATATTGCCACATCTATTTTACCGGGCCGTAGAATGTTACCATTGGGCTGCATTGTCAGTCCTTACTCAGATGTGCAGGAGGGCTTAGGAGAAGTCTGGCCTCCCTTTCTTAGCTTGCCCTTGTTCGGACTGAAACTGCAACCATGGTGGAGAGAGCCAGGGACTAATCTCTCAATGCTCTTTGTTGCAAGCAAGTAGGTGGGGAGTGTAAGGGAGGAGGAGGCAATGGGAAGAGCTGTGGCCCGTCTCCGTTAAACCAGCTCACTGGTGGACAGAATGGCTAGTAGAGCGCACAATGTGGAGGAAACAGTTTCCCCAAAAATGGTGATGTAACTTCTCCCCTAAAGTAAGAGTCATAGTTTCTTCATTATTCTGCTGCGGCGGCAGTACAGTTACATGCCGTCTTACTCAGGGCATGCTGCAAAGTTCTGACTTTCACTGGTGTAAATGATGACATGGTGCAGTGTTGCAGGGAATCTCTTGACTAAATTCTGCTGGTCATCATGTGAAGGATCGACATCCCCTTCAGTGTCCCTTGCAACCTTGATCATTTTTAAATCTTCCTTACAGTTCCTTAATCATTGTTGCCTTAGCAAAATAGTTGATAAAAGTATCTTGACTACCTTTCCTTGTGCCTTCACAAGGGCAGTGAATGCTGTATAGTACGCATGGAAATGAACATTGTTCTCCAATGGCAACCAGCTTCAGATTGTCAAATAACAAGAATAGACTTCCAGAGGAAGGTGTTTTATACTAGTGTAGCAAATGGCATAAGAATTCTATATCCAACTGCCTTTTCCTTATGGACTTGACATCTTCAGCTGAGGGGAGAAAGAAGGCCAGATTATATGAGAATGCAATCAGGCAAAGAAATTGTCACATTCCTCATCGCAGTCTATGAGCTTAATTCTGGGTAAAATGTATTGTAGGGTAGTCCAAGCTATATTCAGTGTAACCAAATAGTGCTAAAGCTTTAGTCCAGTAGTTCCCAACTTGTGGCCAAGGGAACCAAAAGTGCCCTGTGGGGGCTTTCAGAGCAGCCCATGGTTCTCCTGATGCCAGCTGCAGAAGGGAGCTGCTGCTTAAGGACCAGGGGAGTGTGTTTCTGCAAAGTTAAAAGGCTGACGGAGGCTCCTTACCGCTGCTAAGAGAATGGGAGATCAGAACACCTATCCCCTGCTTGTTGTGGAAAGCAAAGCACGCTGATTAGGTCCATAGCCATTGGGATTCCCACCGAGCCAGGGAGATGGGAGCACTAAGCTCTTATGCCCTCCAGGAGCGATGCAGGCCCAGGAGAAGACCTGTTGCCTGGGCCCTCCCACCCTGATTTGGGACCCGGGCCTGATCCTGCTGTAGATGGCCCCAACCAGGGATGGAGCCGCGGAAGACAGCTGCCACCGCAGGCGGCCCAACGCTGGACCGCCAGCCAGGGATGGGGCCGGGGAAGACAGCTGCCACTGTGGGCAGCCCAGCAGCAGACCCAGGGCACTGGCAGTGGGACTCAAGCCCCATATGCCCAGCACCAGCAACGCCATTGTGCCCCTTGCTGCAGAAGGGAGCCACTCCCTAGGGACCCATTTGGAGCACACAGGGCTACAGGACATGTTCAGTTTTCCTGCCACAGCCAGGGCGACAGGAGATCATCCTCCTCTCTGAACTCCTTCCATCGAGCTGCAGTGGGGAGGTGGGGCTGCTGATGGAGACTGGCAGCCTATTATAGGAAAGAGTTAAATTAAGCATCCCTGGCCTAAATGATCCCTACTGTGGTAATGGGGTTATTACAGGCAAGCCTTGCTGCCCTGTAAATGAGATTCTAGTTATGTGACTTTCCTCTTTCTCTCCTCCCTTCCCACAGAGAAGTGCACTAGCATCCCTTCCTGCATAAGAAAATGGTTGGGAAAGTTACTTATCACTTTTCTTCTCCTTTCCTCTCCGCTTGTTAAGGACTGTGAAGTAATTTCTGTTGCAAAAAAATGAGTTTAAAGGAAAACTGCCTGTGTGCTAAATGCTAAACCTGTAAACAACAAGCAGGCATGGATAATTATATTCACCACATAGTTATTAATATTCCTTTTTAGGTGTTAGTGTAACCAAATAAGGGTCTCTGGGGAGTTGCTGAAAATGTAAGCTTTTGCATACTTTTATGCATAAAAGTATTGTAATGCTCTTTCCTGCCTGTACACTAATGGTGTTGAGGTGGAATGAGCAGGCAAGAAAGGATAATGTTTGACCCAGTCTGCCTCTGGGACTCCCTGTTCTGTTCCCTAACACCCTTCAGAATTGTAAAAATATCTGTGACCCTTGAGCCAAAAAGGTGGGTACCCACTGCTCTAGTCCAAACTCTTAAAGAGGTGTGTCCACTCAAGCAAAGTTCAACAGAGCAATATTTTCTAATTAGTGTCAACAGTATCTGCATCTCTCTCTTTCTCTAATTATACAAACAGCCTGCAAAACTCTGTCACAAAAATCGCTTTGGACTGGGACAAGTTTGTGCATAGACTAAAATAATTAAATTGCTTTTAACTGACACATTTAATTATGTTGGTGTAAGTTGATGTGTATACTCTTCCAAATGTCCTATTTTGATTTTTCATAGTGGGATTTTTTTCTGCCAGTTTAAATCTCCTATTTTAACTTTTACTTATTTAAAAATGAGATATTTTACTTGTTTAGAAATAACTCATGGGAATTAAACTGATTTTAATTATTTCAGTGCAAGTTGATACATGGATAAGGCCTTAAATACATTAGACTTGAAGGAAACAATGGAAAAAGCAGAGCAGGACTAACCAGTGAGGGGGTTAGGTTTTTATTTTTTTTTTTAAATATTTTTAAAACTATTTTCTGCAGTTGTGTTTCTGAAGCCGAATGCAATGTCCAATCTTTGGATTTCTTTATTCATCTGGATTGTCTGTTGTTCCTTCTGATTTATTCAGTGCCCCAGAAAGATTAAATCATCATAATGGATACTTGTTAAGTGTCTTCATCAGCCTAATCAGTCTGACAATGCTGTTTTTCTCCTAAATTGTGGTATCATAAAGATGCGGTACTGTATATAGCACCACTTAGTGGCAGAAAGTCTATTTCAAATTCTTCTTTCTGGAATCTAGTCTAAGACAGTTTGTTAGGTTTTAAAAAAATTATTCTGGTTTCTCACATTGAGATTTATGTTGCAAGATGTCTGAAATGGAGATTCTCAGCAGCACTAGCAATATGAGTGTTTGAGAAACAGCATGTTTTCCATCTGGATCTCTAATGTTGCATGTCTCTTTTTGTGAACACAAGACTGCCCTCCGTCCCCCCCCAGCAACATTCTGCCTACACAAGTTTCTGACCCAAAAATTTGGTGGTGCTTTTTGTACCTTTTTGCACACACTAGCCTAATTGTAAGTGTGGTCAGCTCCACATACAACAATGAGCAGAAAATTGGCAGCCAGCTTAATGCAGGCCCATCAGTCGATCCCATAAACACAAAATATAGAAAAGGATACATAGTCATCGGAGGATTTTGACACTGTTTAGGGATAAAACTCAAATGGCTTAACATCCAAACCTTGAGAGAATTTCCTTGTATTATATTGTTGCATTTTTAAATATTTTACCTAATCTTTGGATAAGTTAGCAACGGTGTGAACTAACTACAGGTATGGGACAGGGAAGAGACACAAATTTTAATAGTAGAAAATGAAATGCTGAAGGTGAAACATGCCCATTTTTCTCCTCCTCCAAAGGAGATATGCTCTTCTTACTCTTCAAAGGCCATGGACTAAAGAGAACAAGGGTTTTATTCTTTGTTTTGTTTCATTTTTTAAAGCATTTTTTAAATAGAAGTTCTATCCTTATCTGCAACACAGGCAGTAGCATATCCCCTTTCCCATAACCCCCTGCCCACTGTACCATCAGCCTGACCTGGAAGGACCATTTCTGGGGCAACAGGGTAACTTCATCTCTATTTAAATCCATGAGATGGACTAGAATGGCTTTGCCACCCTCCTTGTAGCAGACATGTAACAAGATGCTGCAGGGAAAAGTGTGTGGCCACACCTGTCAGTGAAAGGCTCTGCTGGGTGGGGTGGAGTAGGAGGTGGTGAGGAACGGCTCTGAAGCAGGGAGCTCGCCGGATTTTTTTTCTTGATGCTTTCCACCTTCTAAAAGCTTTTCTTGCCATTTGCTTCTTTCCTTGGAGGAAAGTTAGAGCAGACAGGAAGGCCATAGAATACTGCACTGCTGGAAGAGCCATGTAGACAGGGGAGGAACTGCTTGGGCAAGGATGCTTCGTACCAGGTGTACCCACAGCATTCAGCCCCTCCTTGCTCTACTCAGCTAAGGCATGTGTCAGCATCTATGCTGCTATTTACACATGTGCTAGCAATGAGTGCACAGTATGCGCTCTACACACATCCAAAAGGACTGTGCCTTGCGTAGACAACTTGAGTAATGTCTGAGCAAGCATGCATGCATACAAACTGCTTCCTCACCGTCTTCAAATTCCCTCTGTATCTAATGCTGCTAGAGAGGCCCAGAGGGTTCCAAGTACAGGGAGGTGTGTGTTGGACTTTTATTCACTATGCAATAAACAAAGGGCAAGAGATACCACGCTGATCCTGCAAAAACTTGAGCATGTGGGGCCAGATTCACAGAAGAACTTTGACACTGACCTACCGCTAAAGCTGCCATGGAGATCCTCAACTCATTGCTGTGCAGCTTTATAGGTTACTAAAGTCCCTGAGCACCTAAACTTGCACCATTTCAGTTCCTCAGGCACCCATGTTTCTCTCAGTGAGCGTGTGTGCCACTGCCTCAAGCTAGGCACATGGATGCCTATCTCACACCTAATCCCTGGTGGGATCCTATCTCACAGGCATGTTGGTGTTCTTGGAGCACGTCAAACTCCACGCACAATGGTCAGGGGAGGAGTGGTGTCCCTGTTCCAATTATGCATTTTAGCCTAGCAGTTAGAGCTCTCACCTGGCATGTTGGACATGCCCCCCTCCACCTGATATGGAAATGCAATTTTAAACTTCATGTCCTGTCCCTCCCCACCCAGGAAAGAGCCCTAACCATTGAGCTGTGGCAGTCCTGGGGATGGGAAACTGAAGTTTGAATTCCTTGTCTACAACATCAGGAAGAGAGGTTCTCTTTCACATCATGCAGAGTGCTCTAACTAGGAGCTAACAGTTGTTATAAAAGAAGGGCCTGATTCCTCCTTGTGTTGCTTAGGGATCCTAGGCAGCTAACTCAGAGCTTTGGAGTCCACTAGGTGGCAAGGCACCTAAAATTTAGGCACTGCATTACCTAAGCCCCTTTTGCAGATCTAGCTCTTTAAGTTGAATGGAGCTTCCACCTGTGCTGGGCTTTTACACAGGGCAAGATTTTAACCATTGTGTACAAATCCTACGCATCTCCTAAATCCCATTTACATCCTGTTTTAAAGAGTTGGATAGTGGACAGGTGCAGAAAGGTGAACTTTGTCCTTTATGAATAGTCAGGATGGGCATCCTGGAGTGAAATCCTCTGTAGTCCATTCCCTGTGCCACCCTGTGCTATCCTCTCCTCCATGAACTACATTTGAGATTTGAATTGGCACTGTAGAACTTCTTGCTGACAGCCGCCAACTTCTTGACAAACTACATCATTTATAGCATTAGCAACAAGGGAACCACAGAGGAAAACCCTTAGTGAAACATTGTGAATGTGTTCCAGCACTCTATGCAATCAGCAGAGAACTTTAATGCCTGAAAATATGAACATATAAAGTTTCCATAAAGCAAAACTAATCTTTTTAAAAGAGCCAAGACAATAGCAAAATTGTTTTATAATTAGATATAAAGCTTTACTTTTCAGCTACATCATTTGCACCAGCTAAAGCATAAGAAAAATTATGAGTTAAATTAAAACTGTTGTCAGGTTCACAGATGTATAGATTTTAAGGCCAGGAGGAATCAGTGTGATCACTTCATCTGACCTCATGTATAAAACAGGTCAGAAAATTTAATCTGGTAATACCTCCATCAAGCCTAATAAGTCGTAGTTGCTTTAGCACATAACTTTAGAAAGAAATATGATCTTGATTTAAAGCCTTCAGTTGATTGGAAAATATACTACATTACTTGATAAGATGTTTCCCTCGTTAATTACTCTCACATTCAAAATTTAAAAATGTGCAGTATTTCCAAGTGGCTTATTTTCAAATTTCAACTTTCATCATTTGGATGTTTTTATGCCTTTCTCTGCTATTTTTTCATTCAGGTTTTCTAAGGAGAGGAAAACAGTCTGGGATTCATTTTAAGCCTCTTTTAAAATAGCTTTTTCTCTGATAAAGTCTCTCTCTGACATTTAAATTCTCACTCATTTAAACTTTGCAGCTCAAAAGCCGTGTGTTTTTTCCTTCCAGTTTGTGCTTAGTAAGAAATGCTTCTTGTCATGTGAACTTTCAGTTTGCTGTGCTGAGTAATAAGTAAAATATTTGTTTCTGCACATCTTGAACAAAAAGGACTCACTACGTTCCAGATTTTTTCCTGTTAGTGATGGCGCTATGTGTTTATCACTTCAATAGATCACATTATGATTGCAAATAAATTGGAATAACAGTAGCTGAAGAAATTGTAAATCCCATTCTTGTTCTAAAGCTGTCTTTTAATAATTCCCATCAAAATGCTGCAGTTCCAATCCTGTGCTATGCATCAATTGTTCCTACACAGCAATAAACTTGCAGAGCCAATATTTTTAACTAGTTAGATGAACAAAATGCAAATGCAATTGTACACTGACTTATGTGTACAATTATTCAGATTCCATGGATCCGCTGGGTAAATTCTCTCACAAATACACCTAATTAGTCATCTGTTCATGAAACTGCTTATTTGCATGCATACTCATGGCAATTCTGCATGCAAATTAAGTAGCTAATATATATATTTTTTAAAAACCCTCTCATTTAACAAATAAAGGCTGTGACAAGTTTGGATTAAAACAATTTAGTTGTCTAACAATATACAGTGGCTTGCATATGGATCAGCCTAATGTCACAACTTGCAATCATTTTCAGAACAAGATTAGGCTCTGCATATCATACAAGAGTTGAGAATTGACTGCTGAACTCAACAGTCATCCAGATTCCTGAATGACTAATAGGTGGGTTCCAGGATCCAGCCTTCAGCTTGAACTGAACAAACTTTAGATCACTGTAAAAGACAAAGAATATAATTTTCTCATCTAAAATAATACACATCCTCAAAGACTAAAGTGCTGGAAAATATTTTGCCTCCCCATGGTGGGACATGTATGCAGAGTCCCCAGAAGGCTGATGCTGGCTCAACTGCCTTTTAATGGAACAACCTGTATCTAAGAGAGTACAAATGCAGCTCCTTTCTTGCTGCCAGTACAATTTCCCCTCTTTCCTTGACCTTGGAAACACACTTTTTAAATTTCTGCTCAGAGATACTTCCTGAGACAGTCCTTCCCACTCCCCAGGAGACCCAACTTTCTAGTAGCTGTCTGTGGATTTCTCATACAAAGGCATATTACCTACATATTATTTTCATTTATACCTTTCAGACATGTAAGCTTTTAAGTTGCTTTCCAAAAAGTACATCTTCTTCCATATTGTTTTGGGCAAATGATCTTGACAACTTCAAAAAATTACTTCACATCAAGGCAGATAATGGAAGCATCCTCTGTGTCGCTCTTAACATTAAGTCTGTGGTGTGAAAATGGTTGACCTTATCACAGAAGGGAAGATATTCTAAGACTTAAAAGCCAGTTAGTTACTGGGGGCTGGACCCCTAAGTTCCCTGTATGTCTTTGAAAACCTACCTGAGAAACAACATGTGATTTTCAGGAGAAGAGAAACCCATGTTTTCAGTAATACCCTTGGTCTGATCTACTCTTAAAACTTTTATCTCAGTTAGTGGTGTGGTTCTTTGCCAACATAGCTAGACTGTAAAAAGCCCTAGTCTAGACAGTGATGGCAGAATAAAGATGCCCTTATACCAGTATAGCTTATTTGAGTTCCCAAATTGTACAAGTATGAGCACTCTTATGCTGGTAAATCCTGCCCTTGGTAGGTAGGAGCTATACCATTTCAAAGATAGATTGGTCGTTATGCTCCTCCTAGATTTATCCATTATATGTTTAGGACATGCTATAAAGTGCATTTCTGGTGATGATTTTGGACTGTTATGGCCCTAGCATACATTATAAAACATTTGTTCTAGGGGCATTAGATCACATCCATCCCCTTGCTGTCTTTCATTAAAGCTGAGTTTAACTATAAATCAGGGGTTGGATAAAATTTATTTCCCCAGGGATGGTGGTGGAAGACATGACTTTACAGCCATGTCTACATACTGAGTTCAAATCCCCACTCTTTTTCACTTGGGGAAAAAATCAATTTAACAATTATTGTGTGTTGCCTTGGTAAATTCTCCTCCCTACTCAGGCGTTGTTATGAAATTTAAGGCTACCTTGAATTCTCAGCATTTTAGGCCTGTGATGACTTAACATTTGGATTCAGCTTGGTGGCACAAGCAGTTCCTTTCTGAAGCACTTTTTGTATCAAGCACACTTTATGCTGAGTTGTTTTGGTGACATTTGAGATAAACTTATTTATATTTTAAAATAAATGCATGGACATTAGTCTGTTTTACTGTCTTATATACTTTAAGGCTTAATTGTTGCCCTGAATAAAGGGAAGAGCGTCACTGAACAGTCCAGAAAGCAGACTGTAACCTGTATCCTAGTATGACGAGTTCCAAAGGGGTAGCTGTGCCAGTCTAGTTTAGCAAAACAGAGTCCTGTGGCACTTTTAGGCTATGTCTACACTAACGAATTAGTCTGGATTAAGGAAGCTTATTCCGGACTAATGTGAACGCTGTCTACACTAGGCTTTGTCTAGTTCGAACTAAAAATTTGAACTAACCGCTTAGTTTGAACTTATTTTGAAGTTAAGTTTGAATTAACGCAATGTAGACATGATAGTTCAAACTAAATAAGTTTGAACTAATGATTAGTTCGAACTAACCCGTGTTTTGTTAGTTCAAACAAACTTTTAGTTTGAATTAGCCGTGCCTTTTTAGTTTGAACTAAAAAGTTAGTTCAAACTAAAAAAAGTGTGGCTAGTTCAAACTAAGAAGTTAGTTTAAATTAAAAACAAATGCAGTTAGTTCAAACTAACTTTGAACTACTTAGTTTGGACTAAGCAAGTTTCAAACTAAGCTTTTAGGTGTAGACGTAGCCTTAAAGACTACAAATTTGTTAGTTTTGTTGTATTCTGCTATGTACCTGTAGCAAAGTATTTCTTTCAGTGTGCTGTTATAGCTACAATTGGCAATGTGTAGGGTTGGAGTGTGGAGTTGAGGCATTATGACCTATTTCCTTCCCCAACCTGCCCACTTACACAAGGAGTGGGGAAACATGGCAGAGTGCTCCAGGTAGCTGGTGTGAATTGGCACCCTCCTCCCCTTTATTTCCTTGCACAGCGGTATACACCCAACCATAATCTAGTTCTTGATGCACAATGTCACGTTGGCTAGCGTGAATTAGATTTACCTGTGTGTCTATTTTGTTTTCAGTTACGTTATATCAGGTTTTGGCAGTATTAAGCATAATGAGGTTTGACTGAATGGCTTGCATAGGAATTTTTTCCAAAACCGTTTGATTTCATCCCCAGTGCTAGAGGGATGTGGTGATAAAAATAACTTAACAACTTACCTCCAGAGAATAAAACAAATAGAATAGCTGGCTTGTAAAAATATCACCGCTTTAAACTATAATCTGTCATAAGGTTACAGACCTAAAACAAGTACTGCTTTGTCTGCCTTTGGCTTATTGCTCCTGTGGATGGGGGACTGAGGTGTGGTGAGTGAAGGGGAGAGGATGCCTAAGAACAAACCTCATTTGCAAAAATGAGGAATAAAAACAAGATCAGAAATTCTGTATTTCTGTGAGCATCACAATTTAATTCTACATTATGTCAGTATGAAATATATTAAGTGTGTTACTTCAGCTAAGGTGAAAATGACTTGGAAATAGGGTTTTTTAATTGACTCTAATATAGCCAGAGTTGGGGCTCTGCCAGGCAGTGCCTGTACAATTTAGTAAGGAGATCACGGTGCCATTCATAATGGAAGGGCACCATCAGTCCTTGGCATGGTTGTTTCTCTGGTTCTCCAAACTCCTTCTGTCTTTATTGCTTTTGACATGGACCAAAATGAATGTTAATGCCTCCGCAGATCACATCAGGACTCACTACCTGTCTCCTACCTTCAGAACCTGAAAACATGAAATTACACAAGACCCAAGGTCATGACTGCACATTGTATTAATTTCATTTCTTTCCATATGTCACTTTCTTTTTAGTGTTTGCTATTTTCCCCGCTAGCACCTGGCCTGAACTTCTTACTCAAGCAAACCTCTCACTGAACTCAACCTCCCATTCAAGTAAACTAATTAAATGAGTGGCAGTCTTTCCTGAGTAAGGAGTTCAGAGCTGGATGGCTGGGTTAGGAAGGCATATGCCTCTTGGCTTTGTTTTCCCTCCTCCTGTACATTTAATTTGTTGTTCCCATGCTTTCACATAGCTGATGCCTGTTTGACAAGCTTATTGTGTGCTGCGCTGTCCCTTCTCAGCAATCACACCTCCCTGTGTATCTCATTTTCTGCCCACAATAATGCAGCTCACATCTGATGCTCATCTCCTTTACTAAAGGTTCCCTTGTCCCCTTGATGTGCACATGTGACTCCCATGGCTGTCAATAGGAGCTACACGTGTGCATCAATGGAAGGCACATCCCTTGTGTGTTCAGTTCTCCTCATTATCTTGGCACAGTCAGTTCTGTAGGTGTCTCCTCCTCTGAGCCTTTTATTCTCTTGTGTGTTATGTGGTGAAGCAAGATGGCTCCGGATCAGCAGTCTGGCTCTTGAGGTGTTTAGCAAGTTAATTTAATGTGCACATGTATATTCTTGAATATTGTCATCTGGCCAAAATCAAATCTTGCAGTGTTCACGCATCAGATAATAGGAAAATCTATTTCCTTTTTTGTACATAAGCTTCATAACTAGTTCACTAGTTCCTCACAAAAGACTGCAAGTGAAGCGGTGTGGGGAGAGGGAGAAAGGAAGGTGATACAAAATACAGTCGATAAAGCTGAGAATGGACCCCTGAAATTTGCACACTATCTATCTTAGCTATAACTCATAGGTTCAGATAATTGATGGCAGTTCCATAGCTGCAAATGGTATAACCATTCAGTTCCACTTTCCTAAAGAAGTGAAGGATCACTTTTTTACGGGCAATTTAAAATTAGCTACCTCTTAACAGACAAATGGGGGAAAATCAGCTAATATTGTTCCAAAACTTACTAAAGAAAATTGGAGTGGGGAATTGAGTTAATACGGGTATTAACTCAATTCCCCACTCTGATTTTACCCCATTCGTCTGATCCTTGGGAATCAGACATAATTCACATTGTCTTGCATTGTCTATCCTGTATCAGTATTCTCCTTTCCAGATCACTCGATCCCCCTCAGACCAGTAAATGTGTCTCTTAGAGAACCAGGATAAAGAATAGATCACAGAAGTCAGAGTTCTGCATCCCTCAGTGGAAACTATTCCAAACAGATTAACTCTCAGAACAAAGAAAACCTGCAGTTACAGGCAGTTATTCCTGCAGAACAGAATCAGTGGCCACTGCTCAGAAATGAAGGTTGGCAAACATGAATTAAATTGGATGTGAAAAAACACTGCTTGCAAAGCCTGGTCTAATAACGCGCAAATTGAAACAGTGGGGCACTGCACTCTTCTGGATCCAAAATGCAAGGAGGTTAGAGAAATATTTTCTCAAGTCATTGGAAAGAGCAGAAGACAGCTAAAAGCAAGGAGAAAAAAAAACCTACCTGTTACTTGAGGGTGTAAATATGTTTAAAAGAAGCACGAATACATTCAAAAAAAATTGTAACTTGCTTCAGAATAAAAATCTTCTTTAACCAGATGAGGGAGAGGAGAATCTGCTCAGCCTTTTCTTCATAATGCATTGTGGTGTTAGACTTATTTTGACAGACTGCAGGAACTTGCAATGTTAATAACGTGACAGCGGATAGGGGGTGTATGGGCCCAGCAAAGCCTGCAGTCCAGCTAGAGACAGCCTACACAGAAGAACACTCGCATTTTAGCCACACAAATCCACTTTCTTAAAATATCCTAGAAGTAAAAACAAGCTTATCTGCAGGGCTCTTTAAGCTTTTTGTAGCAACAACACCAGCTGCCATTAACTGTATCACAATAGCCCATTCCAAACTGCAGAGCTCAGGGTGAAATCATGGAAGGGCAAATTTTAAACCATATATGTTAGAGGAGATTTGGTTTTTTCCCCTCCCTATCACAGGACCATGCGATTATGGAATATTCTTCCACAAGTAATAATAGCAAATACTGGTTTAAAGTAATGATATATTTACTTGATGTTACATAATATATTCAGATTATCTGTTTACAAGCTGGGTAAAGGTTGCAGTCTAATACGAATAGGGAGGAGGAGACTACATTTCATTACATGTGTGTTCAGAGATCAACCCAGCAAGTCCCTGGTCTTTGATTAACGTGGTACTAGTAAATTTACCCTATAGCAAAGGATGCACTAAGTGGACTTCTGTCTCATTCTTGTCTGTGTATCCAGCAGAACTAATTAAGGACCAGACTTTCAGCCCTGGCACTTGATTTTGTATTTTGTACAAATGGCTATTAGCATGCCTGTGCTTGTGCAAATCAGGTCAGGGGCCCAGCTATCCAATTTGATCTTGCAAGCACTGGTCATATATGCACAAAATGTGTGTCTAGTAACTTTTGATGTGCAGTCAAGCTACATGAACAAAAAAAGAACGGTAACTGGATGTCTGCTTCAAGCTTGCTGAAAATAGTAAATGATGCTTATTGCTTATCACTCTAGCATTTTAAAAATGTAAAGCAAACTTTAACTCATGCGAGGGAGGATCTCAAGGTCTCCTTCTAATTTGACACTGGAATAGCCCCCACTGAATTAGTGGAGTGAAGGCTCATTTAGATGGCCCTGAGGTCTGATTTAGACAACAGTGTCAGTTTCCCTTATGTAAGTTAATAAAGGGCGTGTTTGGATCTGGGCCCATTCTGCCTATCTGAGCATTAATCCAAGATTTTTCTTTAAATTCCTGTTTTCAGAACTGGCCTTTACGCAAATGACTCTGATCACAGGATGCGCTTACCTATTTCAGTCAATCCTTCCGTCTCTGCCATGAATTTAATCAGAACTAACATAGGCACTATGGTGCTGCTAGACGTGGGCCCCCAGCAAAATCCAGAACGGATGAAACGCAGAATAGAGTAAGGTGTTTATCCTTTTGCTAAACCTTAATGTAACCCATACGCCTAAAGGAGCTCTCCCTTCACTGGATCTCTTAGGGTGGGTTGCTGTTGCTGAGCAGATTTAGCTGCCCAGCCAGACGTTTCTCAAAATTGCGGGTGGTCACACTGAATGTGCTTGACAAGATTTTCTGCTTTCTGTGGGGACTGTTCTGGTTTAAATTAATTTTGTTTTTCTTGTGTTGTAGAGGAGGAAGCTGTGAAGTGGCAATGTGGATTTACCAAATAGCCACAATAAGTTATAAATATATAGCAGTTATGTTTTTTTCTTATGTGATCTATTAAGTTAGTAGTAAATAAAGCTCATGTTTACTTTTGTTCTTAGCCACATTTGATTGTGGGGAGCGTAATTGAACAGGCTGTTTTGAGCCCCTTGAAGACTGAATTCTGGGTCACCAGCTGCTTCTCCATAGGAGTTGGGGTATGTCTGTTAAGACGCCTGAGAAGGGCAATTAGATGAATTCTGGCCCACCTGAAGGTTACATGAACACTTGCACAAACTTTACGCATTTGTAAACTTAGCTTTTTTTCCCCCCTCACATTGTCTCTCCTTTAGGACTTTCTGATGCATCAACTACCACATTATCTATCACCGAAATAACAATTTTTCTACTCTCAAAATATCTTACGTTCTCTACAAGCACACACTCTCCTGGCTTTGCAGTCAGTAATGGCTTTGTCAGGAAAGCAGTTGCAATCTGGAAGTCGTGCTGTGCTGTTTTTCTTCTGTTTTCTTGGGGCAACCATTACCTGGGGATGATATGTACATATACGCTTTGGACTGGTTAACATAATTGTTTCTTCAGATGCAAAGTGGACTTCTGCAAGCACAATGGTGTGGGGTTTACAGCGAGAGAGCGGATGCCTTTAAAGTGGTCCTTGACTATTGTTGCAGACAAGACAGCACTGCATTGTACTTCAGTTTCAGATACCACCTAACTCTGCTGCAGCAGAGGAAATAAGAGGCTCTGGTATAAATTACTAGTCAACTTGTGTTTCGAATGTGCCCAGCTACACGGAGGGAAAGTACACTTACAAACACAAGCAACATCCTTTAAAAACCAAGTGTTTGGTAATGCGTAGCAGCTATCACACTGTCATTCCCTTAATGAAGTATGTTGGGGCTCTTGCATGGTGCCTGGCGCTCCCACGGTGATCTCTGCCTCTCTTTATTCCACTGGTGTATGGTGGGTGGCTGGCACCCCAGGGGCCAAAGCTACAATTGCACCCTCCACCTCGTCATACCTTCCTGGCCTCACCGCACATTCCTTTCTGTAAGTTCACCCATCTTCGAAGCATCTGAGGAAGTGGGATCTTCTCCCACGAAAGCTCATGCAAAAAATAAATCTGTTAGTCTTAAAGTGCCACACAACTCCTTGTTGTGTTTTCTCACTGCACAGCTATTCTAGGGGGGATGTGAGGCTGGGGGGGGGGTTGCTCCCCCTGCACTTCACCCCCTGCAGGTACCTCTGTGGCTGGGACGGGACAAACTCACCACCCCAACCTGGGGAGGGAGGGGGAGCTGGATTGGCTCTTTATGCACGAGGTGGAGGGGCACCCCTCAGCACCTGCTGCATTTCTCCCCCCACCTGGCTCAGCACCCGCTCTCTTCTCAAGCACTTACTGTCCCCTGCTCCAAATCAAGTCTGAGCTGGGACACAGCACACACCTGGGGAGAGGAAAGGGAGGGATGGACAGGCTGGCCCTTCACACACAGCCCAGGACAGGGTGGGCATGAAGGGTGCCGAGGGGCTCTCCTGGATCCGACCCACTTTCCTTTCCTCTCCTGCCGGGGCTTGAGTCTGCTGCAGTCCCGCCAGACAAATTTCATTTTTTTGCCTGGAGAAAGCCAACAGGTCCGGCGGTGGCACCCAAAGGGCTTCGCCTGCGGCTCTGTTTCCATCCCAGTGGCATTTACCTGCTCCCCAGCTGTGGGGAGGAAGCAGCCTTGTCCTCCCCAGCTGGAAGGAGGGCTGCAGCGGCTTGCCCCCTTTGCAACCCAGACAGGGTGCCTCTGTTTTTGCAGCCTCCACCTGCTCCCCTCGCCCCCCGTGCTCGGCGCTGCAGCTGTGGCGCGGCGTGGCGGCGCCTTTAAGGCTGCCTGTCACTCCGAGCCAGCTGGGCCGGCCTTGGGAGGCGGGGACTCGCCGGAGCCGCACCGCCGCCGCTTCACCTGCAGTCGGGAGCGAGCGAGCGGGCGGTGCCGGGCGACAGCCGAGCTGAGTCGCGTCGCGCGCGGCGGGGAGATGCGCGCGGGCTCCGGGATGCGGCTCCTGCTGCTGCTCGCCCTGGGGGGCTGCGCCGGGGTGAGTGGGGGGCCTGGGGAGCCGCCTGAGGGTCCGTCCCATCCCTCCCCCGGCTCCAGCCGCCTGCACTGGGGGTGTGAGTGTGGGTCTGTGTGTGCAGGAGCTGCCCCAGGACTTGCAATGGGGTGGGGGGCTCACTCATTTGGTCTAACATTGTCCTAGCTGACAACTGGGGGGGGGTGGGAAATTCAGGGGGTGTTGGGTGCTCTCACTCCATGGTATAGCACCTTTACTAGCTGACAATTGGGGATGTTGGGAAATTAGGACGTGGGGGGGCTTGCTCATGTGGCAGAACTGTTACAAGCTGACAAGTGAGGGTGTTGGGAAATTTAGGGGGTGCAGGGGAGCTCACTCATTTGGTCTAACATTGTCCTAGCTGACAACTAAGGGGGTGTTGGGAAATTCAGGGGGTGTTGGGTGCTCTCACTACATTAGTATAGCACCCTTACTAGCCAGCAACTGGGGGGGGTGTTGGGAAATTTTGGGGGTGTGGAGAGCTTACTAATTTGGTCTAACACTTACTAGCTGATAACTGGGGTGGGGGGCGTTGGGTGCTCTCACTGAATTGCTCTGACGCTGTCCTAGCAGACAAGGGGGTGTTGGGAAATTCAGAGGGTGCAGGGGAGGTTAGAGGGGCATTGGGTGCTCTCACTAAACTGGTATAACACTTACTAGCTGACAACTGGGGGGGGGTTGGGGAAACAGGGCCCGGGGGGGGGGCTCATTAATTTGGCAGGACTGTTACTAGCTGACAACTGAGGGTGTTGGGAAATTCAGGGGGTGCAGGAGGAGGTTTCAGGGGAGTAGGGGGCTCACTAATTTGGTCTAACACTGTCCTAGCTGACAACTGGGGGGTATTAGGAAATTCAAGGGTTGTAGGGGGAGGTTTGGGGGGTTTAGGGGGCTCACTAATTTGGTCTAACACTATCCTAGCTGGCAGCTGGGGGGGGAGGGTGTTAGGGAAATCCCTGTGTGAGTGTGTAGGGAGGGAGGTTTCCAGGCTCCGATCTGCCTGCAGCTAGAGGAGCCCTATCCCACACACATCTATGGGATCAGACACGTCCGTGTGTGTGAGAGAGAGAGAGATTTTACGGTTGCAGGAAGTGCCTGCATGCACGTTATTTCATCTCTTCTTGTCGCAAGTGTGTGCGTGCAACAATGTCATCTGTGTGTCCAGCTGGAGCAAACACACACGCGCACACCCCCCTCTCCTGAACCAGGCACAGGCATTCACACACACACAGAGCTCTCCCGAGCCAGGCACGGGCACTGGTGGACCAAACCCTAGCGCAGGGACGCTGCTGTGGGTACATGGAGACCAAGCGGGGCCGCCTGGCACATGCTGAGTGGTGCTGGGTTGCACAGTTCCCCTAGGGCTGGGCCAGGCAGAGATCCCAGGCAGTCGCAGCTCGGTGCAGTCCAGTTCTGCTGGGCGAAGGGGAGGCAGGGAGAGGATTTTATTGTTGCAATAACATATTGGTTTGGGTTTGAAAGCTGCAGAATGTAGGAGCTTCAAAGCTGCAGCTCTGGCTCTGACTTTTGCTCTCTCAGGTTTGTGCCTAGGTGTTGCATCTGATCCTAAGAAGAGAGTAAAAGCGAGGCAGTGTGTGTGTGCAGGGGCGGGGGGACCTCAATGTGGAGCAGCATCCTTCAACTTCTAAGTTGGGTGGCTTTGGTTGATTTACGACAGCAGCTCCCTGACAGCATTTGTTGCATGCCGTTGTGATGGCGTGCTCCGCTTCATTTGAAATCTGCCATTTGATGGTGTGAGATCGAGTGTGGCAGCAGAGCCGTGGGGGGTTTGACATAACTTGTGTGGGAATCTTAATACTGATTTCCTAGGGTAAACTTTTTAACGGCCTGTGTTTGAGGGAGAGCAGAGTGACCATAATGAGCTTCCCTGTGTTTGTGAATGTACACTGAAACGCTTTTCATTCTGGGCTCCGGATCTATAAAACACAGCTCATTTATCTGTGTTGTATAGCCTTTTTATAAGGCACGTTTGCAGTGTACTCTCTGATGGACTCTTCCCAATAGACTATCATGGATCCATTGCAGGGAATGTGTAGTACAAATCCGTATAAATAGTTCCTTTGCCTGCATGAAAGCTGATTTTATAACCTCCATGTTTTTGGCTATATAATTTACTGTATACTTTCAATGGGCCTGGGATGTCTTATGGGCTAATGGCTTTAAAAGTTTTATTTTTTTTTAATGAAGTCCTATGGAAGACAGCAAACAAGGAAATGAAACCCCCAGATCACATTATATGTTTTTTTATGTATCATATTAATCGTTGCATTCTTAGAATGTCGACTGGAAAAATGTTGCGGCTGTTTTTGTGTAGGGCTTGCTCTATAAACTCGAGTCTGAGCCCTTGTGAGCCAAGTATAATCTGTGGGAAATTTCCATGTCCCAATTATCAACCCTGGAGGAGGGAGTTGGGGGGTGTACCAGTAAATCCCTGGCATTCTCTCATCTATGGCGGCACTAGCGGGCACAGAAATGGGCGATTTTAAATTCAAAAGCTATTATCTTCAGTCAGACCCTTTGAAATGTTTCCTAATTGCAACATCTTGCCGGAGACAGTCAGAGTCCACAGAGCTGCTGCTTTCTTGCACTTCCCATACAGTAGCTGGCATCCGTCTCCCAAGCGTGATTTCTAGCAGAGATTACATTGGCTTTCTTTCTGCTTAGTAAGCTCATCTGAAAGGACAAGCCATTTTTTTTTAAATGCAGCTTTCTCTCAGTTCATAATTATTTTAAAATCCACCTGAGTGGAGCTGATCTCATTTCCTGGCTTGAGGGGCTCTGTCTGTGTAGGATTATGTGTCTGTTTTTCGATGCAAACCCTTCCTGAATTAAAAGTTGCATGTTCTCTGGGTGTCTGATTAGTGTGCTTTAGCCCTGCTCAGTGCGACCCTAGAGGCCTCTGGATTCTTCCTGTGTAAAATTGTATCCATTAGGCAATGCTTCTCTTTGCCCCAGAGCTTGCCATCCCTTGACACCAGCATTTAATTGAAGATAAGTAGCTAAGATGCTTTCTGGAGGAGATGTGCACACCGGTGTTTGAGCAGGGACAGCTATCCAGAAGCCTGAGAGCATCACTTCTCTCCTTTCCCTGCTAGGTTTTGGGTAATCCTGGTTGGACACTGGGAGCGTCACATCTGGACACCAGTCCTGTGTCTCCGCAAAGCGGAGTGACGGATGGAGAAAGTTCCTTGCAGCAGTCAAGTTTTCATGTGGCACTTTCCCTTTAAGGCAGGGAGGTTTTTGGCTGGATGATGCTAACCGATTGCCTTGTCTTGGGAGAGCGGATGTGGGGTCTTCCTTAGGGGGTCTGTTATATATTAACCTTCATGTGCATGTTCATGTATTTCAGGCTGGCGTGCACCCTCACTCCCTGCCAGGTGTTATTGCTCAGCAATTCTGCCCTGATTTGTTAGGCAAGGTGCCTAGAGCTTAACGTTTCAAGTGCTGAGCAGGCGCGCAGTGTACTTAACTGGAATTTTTAGAGATTTTTGAGGGGTGGAGTGGAGTTGGTGGGCAGGTTAATTGCCAAATTCAGATAGCTGCTCCTCTTTCCAGGTCTCGCTGATATATTTTTATCACACTCCCACCTGGCATTGTGGAGCCCCTCAACCATAGTAAAACTCCTTCTGATTTTAAGGTTGTATGGTTGGGCCCTAAAGAGTCTTCAGTATAGGAGCACTGTTGTTGATGAATGACTGCCCCCTTTAATCATACCCAGAAAACTAGGCTTCCTATGAATAATGATTCCTTATTGTATTTTATGCTACTGTTTTCTATCCATTTAAATTTTTCTGGTACAGTCCAGGTCTACTTTTACAGACTTCTTAACACTTTCAGAGGACTGATTGCTTATTGCACACTGGTTCGTAGGTTCCCCTGCTCCCCAACACCTGAACTAGACCATCGTAACAAATAACAAAAGTCACATTGTTTGTTTCCCTTGTTTCGTTCTCTGCAGGCACACAATGGGGATCTTAACGTCAGACCCGCTTGCAAGCCTGGCTTTTCAGAAGAAGATTACACGGCCCTGGTTTCTCAGAATATCATGGAAGGGCAGAAGTTACTCAAAGGTAAGTGGAATGAAATGATTTGATGCTGCAGTGAGTATCTTTTATGCTCATTCTGTTTTTGTGGGGGAGAGGAGTTTAGAGATCTGAGAGGCAAAAGGCCAGAATTTTCTGCTTTTGCTGGTGCAATTATGCATAGAATAATGTTTGTAGGAGGATGAAGCATGAAGTGATTTACCTGAGTAGTAGTAGTTTGTAAATTACAGATGAATCGTTCCATGGCCACATATCATCTGACTCAAGAGAATTATTGGAATATAGTACATGATGTCATCTCTTTCACCTCTTAGTCTCCCACTCCCCACCCCATCACAGGAACTTTAGATTTGATTTTTATGGAGTATTTTTATGTATGAAATTCTAAGATCCTTAAATTATCCCTGCTTTGAAATGCATGATAAAGCAGACGTTGTTGTTGGAAATCTGGTAAACAAGCCTACAGACATTCTGTTCACAAATGTGGCATTCATTTTCATTACTGCCCCACTGACAACATGAAAACACAAGCAGGAAGAAACTACCAATTAGCTTTATAGTAATTGCAGGATTATAACCACTTTTGTGATTGTAAACTCTAAAAGATCTTCATAATCCCAAATGACAATAGATTATCTTGTGTATTGATCTATTTTCCTTTCAAGTTACAATAATTAAATTTTGTATTTGCATGATACAGAAAATGTATCCTTGTTTTCCTTCTGCTGGAATTTTTCAAGACAAAGCGTGACACCTCTCTACACTATTACATTGGTAATCTCTAACAGATGCTATGACAGTTTTGAAATCACAGTACATTGAGGCGGGCTAAGCAGCACATCAGGGTTCAGTGTTTTATTCTGAATGGGATTGTAAAGCCAGTGATGCTTTTTCATGAGTTTATTTTCTCACTTTGTGCAGAAAAGGCCACAAATGTTGTTGGAATTCCAGTAAAGTAAGACTCACGTCCCTTCCTACCCCCTCCATCCCATGCAAATAGCAAACACTAGCTCTACCACTTGGATTCATTAGGGAGAGATACAAGATTGTTGTAGTTTTCTTCTGGCTTCATCATCTGGAACTGAGCATTTGCTTCAATTATATAACCCTTTTATCTCTCCATGGTCTGGCAATCAGTTTGGTTTTTCAGCCTAGTTGTCTTAGTTCCGCTGTTCAGGAATTCACCTGGCTGACCCCGGCATCAATTAGCAGATTTTTTTTTAACTTAATTATTTTTAGTTTGTAGGGTAACAATACAGAAACATCAGTCAGACAAATCCAGAAATACCATAAGGCATTAAGTAACAGAGACGTGCTATCAGGTGTTTACATAATTAATGCTCTTTTTTTTCCCCCCACTACCAAAACTGTAGGATTTTGCTTATCAGTCTGTGAGCTGAGCATTTAGATTTCGGCCCTTTGGCTATGGGAATTAATTTTGATTTACAGTGTTATCCAAATATTTATCTCTACTTTTCATCTTACTAAATAATAACGTCATTAGTCTGCTGCTTTGGAGGAGTATTTATGACAACTTGGGGCTGATGAATTGTGCTGCATATTGTGTAGGTGGACAACAGGATGGAGCAGAAGGTCTGTTTAGAAGAGTTCAAATTATTGCCAGCTAAGCCAATGGAGTAGCTGTCACTTCATTTCAATAACAGATGTAATCTTTAAATAAATATGAAATTTATATTTATGCAGTTGGTCTAGTTGATTAGAATAAAAACATGAATTTAATGAGCTCAGGTTTTATCCTTTGGAGGCCAGTTGAGTTCTCACTGGAGTCGGAGCAAAATTTCCATTGACTTGGAGTAGAATCAGACCTCAATATGTTGTTTAAATATATATGTAGATTATACACACACACTCTGTGTAAAATGTGTGACATGTGACAATCCCAGGTGTTATATCAGTTGTGAAGGATTTGACAACTGAAGGATAGAGAAGGAAGTGCAAATGTTGTTTGCCAATAGTTAAAGTATCTTCTTTACACCTTGGGAATTGTACACTCAAATACATGCTGCTGTTTATCTTAGAGAAACAAATATATCTAATTAATTTGTATAATTGGGGGAAAAATCTGCTAGATAAAATTCCTCTTGGTGCTTACATTATTCTTATACATACTTAAGCATTCAAAATTGGTAGCCTTCCAGTTTTGATTTAATTTTACTTCCTAACACTCTGTCTGCAACATAAAATGTTTACCTCTTTCTTTCCATCTGGGTGAAGTATTCAACAATAGTTCAGCCCGAAAATGGGTTCATGTTGCTTATATTAACGTGTTTGATGGATTGGCATATGTACGGTTTCACACTGTCTAACCAAGCAAAGCTTTGCTGCCAGCTACCACCAAACTGTCAGCAGTATTCAGCAATTCCTCTTCAGGCTCAGTGGCACTGTTTGCACGAGAAAAGCATGTAGGATTTGGTGTGCCAAGAATTTTGGGGATTCAGGGAAAAAAGAACTTTTTTTTTCTTTTCAGTTGTATTCAAAAGATGAAATCTATCGCAATGACAGACTACAAAAGTTGGGTGCACCACATAAACCCCACTCTGCTCGAGAGGCAGATTATCAGCCAGTGTAGCGTGTGGCTGACTTCCCCAGAGCTTTCACAGTTTACACCAGCTGAGGATTTGCCGTAACAGACTTACATGGTGCTGTCAGCTTTGTGCTGGACCTCAGGACAGGAGTGAATGTCAGCTGATGTTAATAAGATTCACTGTTAATAAATAAATTGTATTCCATTTTACTTAACATCAGTGAGATGATAAATGCAGCATTTACATGCTAAGCTTTATAATACCTGGCCCACAAATATATGAGTACATGTATCAGAATAAAAATGCTCAGCATTCCTGATTTGAATCAAATTAAACAGATGATGACTGCTTATAATTGAGTTATTCCAATGGAAATAGCTTAGCCTTAAGTTGACAGGCAAAGCTTTCAGGGTCCTTGTTTTATGATCAGTGTGTCATAAGCTGTTAACTACTACTTTTTGTCCATCTTACTCGCCTGAGTCAGCTCTCTAACTTCCTCCAAACATAGAGATTCCAGCAGGAGTTATTTGTTACACAGTAATTAACTTGTTTATGATAAATGGATGGAAGAAATGTCACGGCATTTTGTTTTATGTCTAAATGAAAAGCATTTGCATTCTAAAAATTTCATGCTAATTAGGCTTAAAATAGTTTTCCCCAATAGGGCTTTAACTTCTGTGCATTTCACCTCCTTGCAAATGCAGTAGATGTGGGGTATTAGCTGATGTGAGCTGCAGAACCAGTGGTTCCTTTAGAAATACTGCTCCTTCCTCTTTATTGCTAGATTTTTGGGTGTCATCATATATGCATTTTTGTCCATTTTTGTTTCCAGAATAATAACCTTACCTTCATGATCACTGATGCATGGTAATGTCTAAAACAGGGTGCTTAAAGTATTTTTCCTTAGGCTAAAACTGAACCATCTCAAAGCTGCAATGTAGCAGAGGACGGTTACAGTACTGTGCTGGTATCTTTTTCTCTGCTTTGTTAATAATTCATGTTAACTTAAACTGGTGAGAACATCTATCCGGAGGGGCTGGCGACACTGAGATGCACTGCTACCCTGGAGAATCACTTCAGGAGCAACCTTAGGGGTTTCATGGAGATCAGCTGTCTTGGGGTGACGACCTTTTGGCCTTGAAGTGCAGGAGGGGTGGGTAAAGAGCAGGGTGCTGGTTACAGAGGGTGACAAGGTGAACTGCAAAAAAAAAAAAATGTAAGCGATTTATCTGGTGTTCATTTTTTTAAAGCTTTTTTATGAAGTCTGAAAGGTTAGGTTTTTACATTAAAAATTCAGGTCTGGTCTGCACTGAGAAGACTCTATGATGCCTGGGAAACTGATGAAGTGATGACATCACAACTTGAGTCATTCCAGGTTCTTGCACGGCGTGCAGCTCTGTAACGTCTGAACGCATCCCAGAAGTGCAATAGGTTTTGTGACTAATGTTGGTCACCTGTAGCTCTCGCAAGAGTTGAGAGATTGAACGTGGAGCAATTGTAAAGGAATGGGAGTGTTAGGGAAACTGTTTAAAACTCCTTTTTGTTTATCGTATTTCACATTTAGTAAACTTTCGTGACTTATGCCTTGTCCACACACAAAAGTGGCACAGCTTTACCTGTTCTGAAATCACCAAAGAGGTATAAATTCCCTAGTGTGCTCAGACAGCTAGCTCCACCGTTTGCCCTGCTGTGGTTGTATTTCTACTTCTAGCACACTAGCTCAGTCTGAGCTAGCACAGGTATGTCTCTTTGAGTCATAAATTACTCCCCGCCTCTAGTCTATGTATTGTAGGCATACTCTTTGCAGTTTACAAGGCGTTATCGTTGTTCGTTCTGAACGTGAAGAGATGGCATGCGCATATTTCCTATTAGTCACAGAATTTAATTTAATTCACTGAAGTTCATTCCACTGTCAATCAAATAATGGATTTCAGTCACTTTAGTCCAGTCTGATGTTAATTTTTATTCATTCCAGGTGCCCGTTTGACAGGATTAGAAATTAACAAGTCAGCCAGTTTGGCTGAATCTAAAGTTTGGGTCTTGCATGGGTCCCTGCTCCTAAATTTCCATTCAGCTGGGATAAACCAAGGCCAAAGTGAGGGGGAAGTACATTTTGGTATTATGGTGCTAACTCTGAGTTAGAGACATGGTCCTTGCACTTACAGCACAGACTTTTCACCTTTGAAAGGACACTTGTTACTGGATCACAACTCCCTCTGACTCCTGAGTGGGATTTACATTAGGGTGTTCTGTCTTGGCTGGGGCTGCTGTATTTTTGCCTAAATCCTTTAAAATAATATAATCTCGTTCATTTGCTATCAGTTGCATCTACCTGTTGGCTGGAGAAATAATAAAGGCGATAGGGATTGCAGTTGTAATATTCCATAGCCCCAGAAATGTTTAACATTTAAAGGACTTTGCTTCACAGTGTGTCCCCAGACCCTAACCTCCTGTTTTGACGGGCTCAGATTAATTACTTCTTATTGTAAGCCATTTTATGAATCTGCCCATTGCTGAAAAGCAACTACAAACATGGTATGCAGCAGGCATTTAAAGCAGTGATTTCTTCTGAATCATCTTAGGAAAAAAAATTGAGCATCGTTTTTACCCACAGTTGTTTAGCTGAGGCTTTTAGAGTTGTCGTGAGTGCTATATGCTCAAAAAAATGAAACTCCATGACTGCAACATCTCCAAAATCACTCATTGGACTTGAAAGTTATATCTGTATGTTGTGATCTCCCCTTAGAAGCTTTTGGCTTCTAAAGCTTCATGGAGAAGCGAGAGTCCTGGCCCAGTGACAGCCCTTGGAGACATTCTGCTCATGGAGCTGAAGGCAGGTAGAATGCCTTAATTACCCACCCTCAGTGGCTCTAAAAGACAACTTCCACACCGCCTTCTTCATGACTTTTTTTCCACTCCATGCCATCAGTTCGTACAGAAGAATGCACAACCATCATCCCATTTTGTGCCGTTTTGTACTATATCCCCTTGATATGTCCTGTGCCCGCATTTCCAGGAAGCAAAGGGAGGGTTAACTGGTCCCCCATTCAGAAGCAGCCAAAATCTGCCCCAGTCGGGAATTCCACTACTGCATGCTCTAACCACTCCATCTTATTTATTTGGACTTTACCTTCACATGGTCTATGCTGCATGGTCCCCATTTGGAGTGCCTTTGAACCAAAAATAATTAAAGCACAACTGGGATTAATTGAAGATCATACACAGTACTAATAAGTTTTGCATTGTATTATATTAAAATCTTGTCAGTTTCCAAAGGGATAGCTGTGTTAGTCTAGTTCAGCAAAAAACAAAAAAAACCAAGGAGTTGTGTGGTCAGAGAAAATCCCACTTCATCAAATGCTTTGAAGATGGGTGAAATTACAGAATGGAATAAGTTCACCCATCTTCGAAGCATCTGATGGAGTGGGATTTTCTCTCACAAAAGCTCATGTGAAAAATAAATCTGTTAGTCTTAAAGTGCCACATGACTCCTTGGTTTTTTTATATTAAAATCTGAAACCAGATGAAAGTCCAGTGGCCCACAGGTCTGTAACTTAAATGTTGGCCAATCTTCTGCCCTTGCATTTTGAGGAAGGAGCTATTTGTTCCTCTCCTTCTTATTGGTTTAAAGGGCGGGCACTTGGCTGACCACTTCCCCTGCACTCCAGGAGGTTTGTCCTCTTCTCCCATCAAGCTCAAAATTTTTCCAGAAGAAAATGCCAACCCAGCTATCCTACCCAAGAACAGCTTCTCCGGTTCCACAGCTGCCTCTTTAGAGGTATTTATATTCTTTCAGCTGGGATTTGTTGCAAGTCAGAATGCAGCACATGAATAAGGAATTCAAGGGATGACCTCAGGCAAGAGCCAACACATTAATCCACTAAATGTTTCAGGATGGGAGGCTACCATTGCGTATTATTCATATTGCACATTATTCTTCAGATTGTAGTCCTAATGTAAAATATATATATACCATTTAACAAGACCAGACTATTTAATAAGGGCCTGCAAGATAAGCCTCTTGTATTGTTAAGCAAATGTTACTTTCCAGACCACAGTTTCAAGCCAAGTAGCACAAACCTAAGTAAAATCAAATTTTGTTTAAATTCTGGGTAAGCAACTGATCCCTACCTGTATGGCTGGGCCTTTTCAACATCAGATTCTGATTTTCCTCTTTTCTTGTAATTTGACTTCTCAAGAATTGTACTGCTTCAGAATAGTCACCCTGGGTATGGCAATGCTTATGAGAAGAATGAAATGAAACAGCAAATTCTAGTGACAAAAATTTTGTTTGCAGCATATTATTTTTTTTCCCTTGGCTGGGATGGAGCTTTGCTATATCTGGGACAGTATCCTTTTGTTAACCATTATAATACATCTTTTGATGTCCAGACCACTGACATCAACATCTTTTAGTCTCAAAAAAATATAGTTACCATAAAATTGTATCTATATTAGCCAAGCGGGTTTTTGGTGACCATGTTACTAAGCAGTGGTCCTGTCGATCTGCTGTTGAGAGCATGCAATCTCTAAAATGCTTTCTCAAATGGTTTTTAAATATTATTGTTTAACAGTTTATCCATACTAATGGTCAGACTCCCCCCAGCCACCACTAGTTCACATAGACCCATTGCAGATTCCTTTTCTCTCCTCCACAGACATCCTGTGTGATTTGGTACAAGTTGCTTAGTCTTTTGGTGCCTCAGTTGCCTATATGGGTTAATAGCACAGCCCTGCTCAGAAAGGTATTTGTGAAGATAAATGGATTAAAGATTGTGGGGGGCTTGGATACTATAGTAATGGGAGCTGGGTAAGTACCATAGGTTGTCACCAGTGGGTCAATTTACTAGCATAGATGGGATTTAAAAGTCTGATTCCAAGGGGGAAAACATAGTGGAAGTATTGATGGTGGAATTTTCTAGGGGAACCTCAGTTACTCTAACTTTTTTCCATAGATACAGAATTTTACAATGTAGAGGAAGAGAGGCACCAAAACTTAGATTAGTTCATGGGTGCTGGTAATGTGTTGAAGTACCATGCCTAGTACTAATTGTTCACAGGTTCATGTCCAGGACTTATCTTGGATGGAATTTATAAAACTCCAGTTGCTCAATGTCTCAATGAGTTCTCCTTTGTAAGGATCCCTTACCAATGACTAGAAATGAAGTTTTCTTTGGGCCTGATCCTGCACAGTTGAAGTCAGGGGGAGTCCTCACATTAATTTGGGGCAGAAATATCTGTTTCTGTGCATCTTCTCTGTATGCAACTGTATTTTGTAGTTGCAAACTTTTTGATTATACCTAGATAGTCCAAAAGCCCGCATTGCACTAGTGTCTGAACATCAGAAATTGTTATATGACTACACACTGTCAGGATTTTCCTGATGCAATGAGATTATCTTTAAGTATTTTTTTTAATTGGCAGAAGGGCTTTGTGTAGATCCAATGGCTTTAAATAGAAATATTGGAACATCCTGGAAAGATGTATGCTAGCAGGAGAATGGTACTTGTCTAGCTTCTGGCCAGGGTAACTTCTAAAGAGGTAATAATTTAAACACAAGGGAGCAAAATTTTGCTCTGCCTCACCATTGAAGTCCAGGCATAACTGTGGGCACAACTTGTCTTTCAAGGTAAAGGAAACATCAGACTTAATCAAGAGCATGTAGCATAAAGATTTTGTGTTTTGAAGTGAATAAAAGGAAAACATCTGTTTTTCTCAAAATATTTTTTGTCAGTAATACTGGCTGTTTTATTTCCTCCAGCAGAATCATTCCCAAGTGAATTTCTGTGCAGTGCATAAAGTTGTTAGTTGAGCAAAATTCCTTTCTGCTGCCGTCTTTAATGTTGCTCGTGCTTATATATGTCTGAAATAGAGCTGCATTCATGGCCTCTTAATGTTCTTTATTTATTTATTTTAAATTACAAGTGCACAGAGAAAGAGAGAAGAAACAAATGTTTTGGCATCTGGGCTGCACAGTCATTAGAAGCTGAGACTTTCAGCTATGACTGCTGCTCTCTCTTCCCAATACATCACATAACCCCAGGACGCTGACTCTTTGCATGCCAGCTCATCCTCTGTTCCCATCTGGTGCAAAATGCTGAATTATTTCTGCTTTACCATTGCCTGTCTCCTGCCTCTGCTCCTATATGGCATCTTTTGGTAGCACCAAGAGCCAATAACAGGGAGTAGTTTAGCACTCATTTGTGGTATTGGAGCCACTAGCTAGGTGCTACAGTACATTAAAATCTCCACTGTCCTAGCTGTCATTTTATGGAAGGTCCAGCTGGAGGGCTGGAAATGCCCGTTATAGGTTTAGGGAAGCCACATCGCATGTGTAGTAGAAAATAAAAATATAAATCCTTTCTGTTTAAATCAAGAGCCAGCCAGTGTGTTACATTGGTGTGTAGAAGCATTACTGTTATTAAGGTCTTTGCCATTTCCATTAGAAACCACAATGTTGTAACTGTTTATAGAGCAGGCATAAAAATTAATTCCTGCCTAAAACTTTGCTATTCTCAGTTTCATCTAGTAGTGAACTGCCCTTTTATTTTTCCTTTTAATTTATAAAAACACAGTTACCCAAAGATAAAAAATTACAAAAATTATCACATACAAAGGTATTAATCAATCCATCCCTGCTATGGAAAGTCCACAGAAAGACACCATAAAGACATGTCAGAGAAGCAACTAAAACTGTTTTTTGTCTTAAAGAGTAATGTAATTTGGGCTTCTTGGCATGCAAAGCCACACCACCAAAATATAGTAGCAGTTGCTTTAATGAAAAACAAAGGTTTAGCAGTTCTGAGTTAGTATAAATATGAAAAGCCAAACACCTGAACAAGTGGTTGCCCTTAAATCAGTACTGATCTGGACTTATTCAAGGTGGAAAATGTAACAAGCTATTTATCTGAGATCAAGTTATTCATAAATTAAATAAATAAAATAGTTGAGATTTAAACAACCCCTAAGAACTTGATTCTGCATACACTTGCTGCTGTGGACAATCTCATTGTGTGCAATCCCACTGACTTCAGAGAGACTGTTCGTGTGTGGGGTTGGACTCTTAGAGTGATAGCCAGTTGTTACCAACTGGTGGCTCTTCATTGACTTGTGGAATAATGAGCTGGTCTGGATAATTCTAGCAAACGTGCAGCTTTGTGGTGACTCCTCCCACTGCAGACCAGCTGAAACGTTCATGTGATGTTTGTCTTGCGGTGCCTTGAGGTGTGGAGGGCAGCTGCTCCTTTTTCACCAAGTTCTGTATTATTCAGCAGCTGGGATCAAGGCACTTCCTTTTTATTGTGGCCCTCACATGTTCCTACCATCTTTCTGTTTAACAGGAAGCCTTCGTCAACTAGTTCTCTAGCTCCCTCCATAAACGCATTTGCCAGTCCCAGATGCCTTTCTTATTGCATCGGACACCTGTCTGCCAACATGTATCTGGCACTGATTCCCCATTGGCTTATTTGGCATGATGGGAGTTTGGTAACGAGTTGGGATTGGGCAGTTTGCACAATGAATATTGGATCTTTTTATATCTTGGAGGAGGCAGGGAGGAGTCTGGTCATAGTGGGCCTAGTTCTTTGTGAATCAGCCCCAGTGCAATGAATTGATGATCTCAGTCCAGTTCCTGGTGGTTAAGAACCTATTTAAAAGAAGAGACCTTCACTGCTGGTGTTACTATCTGCTCTGATGCTGTAGGCTTGTATGCCATGGACCTCATTGTGGCATCTGAGACTCTCTTTTATAAGCAGTCGGTTGACTGCCTAACAGTTGATTTTTAGCTTTCTCATCTTTGTCTTCAGGATGTCCATCTTCCGCCCACTTTTAAAAGAATATTCAGGCATATTAATGGAGTAGCATGAGAGAGCTTGCACTGGGACCACCTGGACTGCCTTTAGTAGCTTACGGATGGAGGACAACAGGATCTAGTAATGGTGATAAGATGTTTGTCTTTAGGGGTGGGCATGGCCCAAGACAAAATCACCCTGTATAGGCCCCTGCTGCTGAAATGCTACTGAAATGTGGCTTCTTCCTCCCCTGCTGCTGAAATAGCAGTAAAGGCAATATGGGTAGCAGCGCTAAGCCTGAGCTGTTAGGACTGGAGTGGTCATCTCACCCATGCTTGCCCGCCCTGCGTCTGGGTGGTTCTCTCAATGTGTGAATGCACGTGTGCTAGTACTGGTCTGCAGACCCTCAGGTACCGGGACATGGAGTCCTCTGTTGCCACCGCCAAAAGACTGGAATGCATTGCTCAAAGATGTAATTGTTGGATTGTGGGCATAAATTATTTTTTCATCTGGGTCCTGAGGAAAAATGTTTGAAAACCACTGACAGAGATCACAATGTGCCACCAAGTGTGTCGCTACCCACAAAAGGCTGAGAACCACCGATCAAACTACGAAACCAGGAAATTCACAATTCAAGGTAAAACTCCTTCCAAAGCACACCCTGTTATGCCACCTCCTGGAAACCATGGTAATTGTCGTATGGCATGTCTTTGCTTTTGCTTTTGTTTTGTTTTTTAAGCCTGAATTTCTGGGGGACCTCATCAGTATCTCAGTGTTGCTAGGTTGGTAAAAATTGGGATTTCGTCCTCAGTCTCTTGAACTTTATCATTTGGTCATTTTCAACTACACTATATTGGTTTTTAACGTGCATTAGTATTTATCTGTACTGACTCAGAAGTTGGTACAGCAACATCTACTGGGATTTAGGTAGGCTTAAGATAAGCTTTCAGAAAGATGTAAAAACATAGAAACTGGGAAATGCAAGCTTGCTTAGATAAGAGCATGCTGCAGATACTTAACTAGGGTTGTGTAACTGGGCATCTTGTGAACCCAAATAAATTCAAACATCATGTTACATTTGTCTTTGTTTCTTGTGGCTTTTATAGGGCCAGAGTGGCACAAGATCATCTCACTTGAAATTTCACCACATAGAAATACACATCCATCAGGGGCTAGATTATTTTCTCAGCCCTGTTGCACTCTCAGCCTTTAAAATGCCTGTAGAAAACCCCCCAAAAATACAGATATTTGCAATACAAGCGCTCCTTCCTAATGTGTGCATTATTTTATTTATGAAGACGTGCACTAAACATTTAACTGTGAGTGGTGGTAGGATCATTGTTCTGTTAATAAAACATCAACATACTTGTCGTTTCGTCACATTGAGCCTGTACTGTAAATGAATAGAAAAGACACACACCGTGTTAGGATGGCGTTGTACTGCTGGTACAAATGTATATGATCCCCGGGAGGATCCGTTTTATGATTCAATTGGTGTCTTAAATGGAGCTCAGGTGAGAAGAGTGGAACATTGCAAAGCATTTCCTTTCTATCCAAATGGCAAATGAGACATTCGGTCTGCAAAGTGTGGCATTTTGTAGTACAAAAAAATGGCATAAAACAATTCCTCTGACATGAAGATGTTCAGGCAACACTTTGTTCTTTCCTGGCGAACCTCTTCTGTCAAAGGGGAGCCACAGAATTAAGTTGTGCCCTTCGGTGGGGTGCAACGCTCTGGCTGGAGTTCTGGGAAACGTGCCTTCTCATCCTTGCTGCTAGCTATGTAGAGAAAGTATACCCACTGCTGTAAGTACCGTGTCTTTGCACAGCACCTAGCACAAGGGGGTCCCAACCTGGGTAGTCTCCAGGAGCTACCGTGATATCTGGTATATTGTAGTAATATTCTTGAGAGGTGTAACCCTGTTAGCTGGTTCAGGGGGTTAAGGTAGCTGCAGTCATACCTGCTTCACACCCTATTTTTTATGAGTGAGGAGCAGTCCATGCACTCACGGGAGATAGGGACACTGGTGAGGGCTGGATGGGTGTGTTCCAGGCAGGAGAATATACAGGGGTGGGGGGAATGGTTTCTTTGAACCTTTGCTAAAGACTGTACCCAAGGATGGGAACAATTAGCTTAAAAGAAAAAAAGGCTCAGCCTGTTGTTCCCCATTTTTGGCTGAACTGGCAGGGAAGGCTACTCTCTGAGTCTCTATAGGGCCTAAGGAGAAGCTTCTCCTTGCTTTCCATTCTCCTCGTTCTTCTACCTGTGTCCTAGGATGCATATTTAGCTTCCTCTCCTGCTGCTAGGAAGGGGAGAGCAATACAACTTCGTGTCCTGATTGGCCACTTTGGATGCTCCAGGGCACCCCAGATTTGTTCCATGCTCCTTGGAGGGCAGAAGAAGGGCTGGTCTGGCATGTGGCTTCATTCTCAATTCAAATTGCATCCCAGGGACCTTTGCATCTTCTGGGTGTGTATTCTGGATGTTGCGCTTGCTATCCCAATTCACAGTCTAGTTTACTTAAGTTCTCTGGTTTAGCTGATTACCTGTTTGGTACCAGGAAGGCCTTTTCTGAGCCTGGGCTTTGCACTTTCCCCAAATCGGAATCCATGCCTATGGGGGAAAGCAGGGATGTTTGGCTGAAGGAGCTATTACTGAGTTAGGCATCCACTAGCAGCGATGGGCTTAAATCCAAACCAGCTCCCATTGGGAGTGCATCTGCCTCTATATACAAAGGGGGAAAGGTACCTGTTGCTGTGCACTTCATTCCTGTGATTAAAAATGGGTGGCTGGGGAGTCTGATACTGTCAAATCCTGTAGTTATGGAACAGGTAAGGCTCACAGAAATCTTTAATATGGTGATCTGTTGCTCTGCACTGGAACAGGTAACTGCTGTGTTGCTTTTTCTCATCCAAACTTTATATTCTGTAAGATCAATAAAGTTCCAGTCCATGTTTAACTATTACAAATATGTACCCATGTTTCATTCACCTGTTGCGTCTGTGTTCTAAAGACTGATTTTTTTGAACAGATGCACGCTGCTCTCTTTGTTAGAGGGAAAAACTCCCCCTGCTGATGAGATTTAGAGCAGCTCACTTAAGGAGAAAAAAACAGGAATAGTGACTTTTCCAGATGGAAAATCATTTATTGAGTGTTCCTGTTCCCACTAAAAATGCTCTCCTAGGGAAACTGGAGAAGGCATTATTTCAGGTCACAAAAGTCTTACCACTTCTCTTTCAGGACCCCAGCTTTTGTTAGTTAATTGCTTTGCTCCCCTGAAAACAGCAGCTTTACACAACTATATGTAAAAGACAATTGTCACATTTGTTTCCAGCAGCCTTAAGTATTTTTTATTCCTACATTATTGCTGTGAATTATTCTTTTAGAATCCCATGGTAGGGAAAAAAATAAACATTTTCTTTTCTCATTGACTCCGTGACCCTTTTGGCTTGTGACCCTCCCCAAAGGATAGAGGCAAATGACATACAAAGAATATCTTTTGGGGGGTTGTTTGAGGCTGCAGGAAGATACAGTGAAGAGTTATAAATATAATGATGAGTTTAAAGATCAGGGCGAGTTTGAATGTAGTGAAATAATTCCCTGAAAATAGGTTGCTCTTTGAAAATGGTTGGAATGCACCAAAACACTTCCTGATGGTACAGCCAGACTATAGCAAGAGATCCAAATGGAGAGTTTTGTGGTATTTATCTCAGTAAAGTAAGTTGTGGGGCTTTCAAATGACCCATTGAAATGAATTGTAAATACAGCTACATAATGGAGAAATGCCACGTACCATGAAAGACAGCGAATTCTATTCCTCAGGTTTGACCCCTGCTGAGTAGACAGCCAAGTAAATGAGTTTTGGGTAGGGAGCTCACAGGGTCTCAAAGAGAGATTCAACCACATGCCAGTTTGTGGACTGCAGCCTATCTATTTTGTGGGAGCTTCTCTACTATTCTGTGTTGTGGAATAGAGGTTGCTGTTTTTGTGAGTCCACTGGAGCGGTGAATTTCCAGATTGATGTGGTGCCCTTATCTCTGTCACATCCCAAGCACCTATCTCCCCTCGAGCTTAGGTGTGCTGTGACCCAGAGGCCCCCTGCTTGGCTTTCACCTGGCACAATACAAACATCAGCCTCTGAATGAGGCCAGCTCAGACTAGAAGCTTGTCAGATTTTGAAAGCTATGCACGTGACAGACCAAAGAAACACGTTAACGTGATTCAGTGAATGGTGTTCTTCGCTCTGAATTGGTAATGAACCAGCATTTTACTATCGTGTTAGGGGTCAGCATGTTGTCCGAAGCTCTGCCTTTAGGGTGAGACATAAAACAGAGGTTCTGAGTACTTCTGGTCATTCAAGAACCCACTATACTTCTACAGCAACATGGATATTAACCCCAATGGCCTGAGAAGACCCTGAAGGAGATAATGGCATTTTACCTGTGTGAATTCAATAGGACACAGTATTCTTGTTGCTTCCTGCCCTAAATTCCTACCCAGTGCTGCTGTGTGCTGTTGAATAGCTGCCATGTTGCATCCCAGCACTTCATCTTTGTGAAGGTGCAGCAAGTTCCATTGCAAATTCTCTGTCCAGCACCTTTGAATATTTTATGACTGACAATCATCATTGCCCCCTTCACTATTGCTTGAGTGGTTCCCCTTTCCAGTCCAGCTTTATCTTCTAAGAGGAAGAATTTTGCACCTAGTAAGTTTTTGTTTTGCTTAAAAATGTCTTGCAGCAATGACAGCCATGAAAATATCAAGAGCATGTTAGAAACTACTTAGTCTTTGTTCTGTTTTTTATTTCTAGTAACCTCCAAGTTGTGTTAGCTGCAAGTGTATATTTTCTTGCCAGCAGAGTTTTCAGACTAAGTACAGGAAGGCTTTATGAAACAACACAAACTTGTTTTTTAAAAATTGGTCAACTCAAGAATGCATCCCAAAAACCTTGGTCACAAGTTTAGATAAATAATACCTAATGTCAATTTAATGCAACCCCAGCTAACAAAAATACCTTTGAAGACATAAAATGTAATGCCTGTAGAATTGCAGAAGCCTTTGAAGATGATTTAAAGATTAATACATTGGAAAGTGGGGACTTAAATGCTCATGTTACCTGCTTGTTGGGCTCTGACAATAGATGGAATGAGCCTACTCATTTGAGTGACAAGGCACTTTGGCTTGAGTTCTTCTTTGTGTATAATTTTTAATCAGTTATTTTTAGGTGCTTATGAAATGTCAGATTTACAGCACTAAGAAGTGAATTGTTCTGTTTATCATGGTTTGATCCAAAGTGTACAGAAGTCAACTGAAAGATTCCCATTGGCTTCCATGGGCTTTACACAACAGAACCATCATGAGCAATGACCGTGCAATATTTCTCCCTCTGCTCTGCAAATTCACTCTTACCTTCAGGCTGTAGTTATATTGGTCATTTAAAAAATCTTGTGCACAATAAGTGTTTTTTACCTGTTTCTTCTCTCATACATACACATATGTTTCTCTCTGAGGGCAAGAGGAGATGCACACATGTTTCTAGGGAGCAAAACTGGGTACTTATTTCTTGACCTCTCCATTGAGAATTTTACAAAGAATGCCAATATTAGTGGCAGTCTTTGAGATACAGGCAATCAGTTAAAGGGCTTTAACCAGCAACACATTTCACACAGCACACTAAAGAGCCATGAATTGGCAACAAGACTTGGACTTGCTTGGGTTGACAATTCTCAAAAAGTTGTATTTCAGAGACTCCTTTTTTGCTCAATGAGTATCTCATTTTTTGGCAGTTCTGTAGAAGCACTGGCTATTGCAATTAAGAAAAAAAAATTAAGCTCCATGTGACCTTTGTGTTAGCCCCAATTATGACTCATTAGTAGGGACAGCATGGATGCTGATGATTTTGCAGGATAGATAATGCTACTGGATGAAGTAAATTCATTAAGAACATTTTTCAAGAGATTTTTTTCCTCTCTGTTGAGGGAGGGAGAGATTTATTACAAAAACTGAAAGTTCATAGTAAAACTTGCTCCTTCAGGCTTAATTTGTGCAAAAATAATGGCTGTTCCTCTTGCATCTTTGATTTCATCACATATACATTGGAAACTGCAGTAAATGCGGTTCAAATGTATTTCAAAGAACTTTGTTTTTTAGTATCCCTTTCTCATAATCTTGAAAATTATCTAATTCAACACAGTCAGAATTTTAAATGGCTCACTGCTTTACCCTTTGTTCTCCACAACTCATCCAAGATACCTTTCCTACCTTGGTTTCCTGAAATGTCCCAACGCTGCAAACTATCAGGCTAGATCATTCACTTAATTTAAAACAAAAATAAAAATATGAAATTGTAAGGCCAGATTCTCAGTTGATGTAAATCAGCATAACTCCTGCTGTCAGTGAAATTAACAATGTTTAATTCCTACAGGCTTTGCACATTTTTTAGAAGACTGTAAAATATTTGTTGTAAACTATTTTCCTGTTGAGGATGTTTCCCCCAAATAACTACTCCACATTAAGTTGGCACCACTAACAGTTCTTCCTCTTAATAAGTTATAGAAGGCAAAGAGTCCTGGGGCACTTAAAGACTAACAAATTTATTTAATCCATGAGCATACATGGGAGAAATCCCACTTTGTCAGATGCTTCAGTGTGCTTTTCAGCACTGCTCCTCGAGCACAGCAAAGGCTGTTTTTCTGATTTCTTTGTGTGCTGGATTAAATTACTCTGCAGGCTGGATTGGAGCCATGGACTACAGTTTTACAGTCATGTAATGTAATGTTCTAGCCTATGGCATCTAAGTGCATCTCCCTACTTCTTCAAAAAGCTTTATTTCATTGTAAATCTTTAGATTTTTGTTGGTCTGTAAGCATAAAGCTGAGAAGTATTAAAAAAAAAGTTAGCTTAGTCAATACTCAACCGAACGATGTTCTATTAATTGAACAAGAGACTGTCATGAGGTTGTGGTGCGCATGAGAACACCAGTGGGATTTGGTTTTCATGAGAGCCTTATCTTTAAAACTCCTTTTTGGAAATTAGAAAATAATAAATAGTGACTGCAGAGAGTTTATGGAAGCTGCTTGGTGTTATACTTTATTGGTGTTGCATCTCACATGTCATGTGAGTGACTCCTCTGGCATATTTGATAGCCAGTGAACATTCTGATATTGGACCTGTTGGCTAAAATTAATGGGAAGATGTCTCAGTTGTCATTTCTTGTCCACTCAGAGTAGATATGTTCTCAAACCAACATTAATAAAATGCTGGCACAGATTTTTGTTATAAATTACAGCTATTTAGTACAGATTAGACTAGGGAGTAAGAGTTGGTGGGTTTGGCTAAGACCTCAGAAATGGCTGTATGGACATGGGTATGGCCACATACTTTCGCGCATTGCCAGGAGTGTTAACTGCACTTACTTTTGGGTGTACCAAGCCACGTTGTTGATCCTAGTTAGGGTTTCCTGAACTCAGCCAGAGCCAAGACATGAGAGATCTTTCTAAGATTGGATAGGTTTCTGTAGCTGGCAATCAGGACTGTATTGGTGATGGCTCATAATCATCACTAGCAATGCTGCGTGCTAGGACATCTCATAAATAACTGATGGGTTCTGGGACCTCAGAGGCATGATGAAGAATGTCCAATATTTTTTGCGATCCTTCCCGTATTGTGCACACAGGAAGCTAGAAGGCAGAAGATTGGTGAAGGAGAATTGCTGCTAGGGAAGTAGCTCAGAGTTTTGGTTTTGTGGAACATTGGTTCATCTGCTACAGGCAGAGTGGGCTGTATAATTTGAGTGGCTTCCCCTGAGCAGAAGAGAAGGATTTAAAAAAATAAGTTACTTAAAGTTAGTTTTTAAAACAGCACATCCTGATAGCTTGCATGCAAGAATTTTAAAAGATCAAGCTGAGGAGTTCATTGGACAATTAATGTTGATTTTCAATCCATCTTGGAATCTGGGGATTTTTCAAGAAAAATTGAAAGAGAGCTAATATTGTGCCAGCACCTAAAGAGGATAAATGGGTTGACTTGAGTAATTATAGGTCTATCAGTCTGATGTTAATTATGGGCATGGTGTGACTTAATTAATAAAGAATTTAAGAAGGATAATATAATTAAAGCCATATTGATTGGCATAAAATAAAACAGATGCTGATGAATTTTTTTTTTTGGGTGAGATTGCAAGTTTGGCTGATAAAAGTAATAGTGTTGATGTAATATACTCAGACTTCTGTAAGGCATTTAACTTTGTAATGCACTACATTTTCATGAAAAAAATAAAGCAACATAAAATTAAATAGGCACAAATTAAGTAGATTAAAAACTGTCTAACTGATAGGTCTCCAAATGCAACCATAAATGGGGAAATTACCATTGAGCATCTGTGTTTCTATGGAGTGCTATAGGGATAATTCTTGGCTCATGCTATTTAATGTTTATCACTGGCCTGGGAGAACATAAAATCATTACTAATAAAGTTTGCAAACAACACACAAATTGGGGGAATGGTAAGTAATAAAGAGTATTCATCACTGATAGAGTAACCTGAATTGCTTTGTAAACCAGATACAAGCAATCAGCGTGTTTTAATGTGGCTAAATATAAATGTATACATCTAGGAACAAAGAATATAGCCTGTACTTAGAGGATGGGTGAGTTTATCCTGGGAAGCAGTGACTCTGAAAAAGATTTGAAGGATAATGGTAGATAATCTTCTGAACATGAGCACCCAGGGTATACCTATGGCCAAAAAAGCAAATATGATTCTAGGGTGCATGAGCAGGAGAACCTCAAGTAGGGGTTATTTTACATGTGTATTTGGTAGTAGTACAATCAATGCTGGGATATTGCATCTTGTTCTAATGTCCACAAGTCAAGAAGAAGGTTGATATATTGGATAGGGGGCAGAGAAGAGCCACCAGAACATCTAAAGGATTAGAAAACATGACTTAAATCTATAAACTCAAGGTACTCAATTTATGTAGTTTAACAAAGAGAAGGTCAAAGGGTGACTTAATAACTATTTATAGGTACGTACTTGGGGGGGAAAAGCATTCGATAATGGGTTCATCAGTGTCACAGAGGAAAGGCGTAATGTGATCCAGTGGCTGGAAATTGACACAAGACAAATTCTGACTGGAAATTAGGCAAACATTTTTTAACAGTGGGCGTAATTAACCACAGAAAAAAAATACCAATGGTTGTGGTGGATTCTCCATCACTAATAATTTCTAAATCAAGATTGTCAGGTTTCCTAAAAGCTCTTCTCTGGAAATTAATTTGGGTAAGTTCTATCGTCTGCTCTACAGGAAGTCAGAGTAGAGGATTACCGTGGTGCTTTCTAAACTTGTAGCAAAACTTGGCTCATTCTCATTAGCTGGGCATGGAAGCTGCTGAGACATAATCACTTCTTACCTGGATTCCCCACCAGTCTGAAAATATCCTAGTGATCTAGAAGAGATACACTGTTGCCGAACATACACAAATCATGACCAGAGGCATTAGTAATGAAAGGGAAAACTGAACTCCTTCCCAGGCTGTAGGTGAATCTAAATAAGTGCTGCTTAATCCACATGTTCAAGTGAAGTGGAAGCCAAGCTTAAGGAATTTTCACAGATAGAGTGAAACTGCTAACTTCATCTGTTCCCCCCGGCACAAGTATCTAATCACATTGTTTTCTCACTTTAAAAGACTTGCATTATATGAGAAACACAGACAGCCCATTCTTGTGGTTATCTTGGAGTTCCCTTATTGCTTTTCAGCTTTATCAGTGTAGTGAAAAAAAAAAAATTCCCCCTCTTAGCTTAAATACAAAGCTGAACACATTTTTACAATTAAAAAGTGTTATCAAGGCAGAACATTTTTTCACTGTGGTAATCCCTCATGTGTATAGAAATGAGGTTCATGTTGATGGTTTCGATTACAAAACAAAAGTGGACAGATGAGGAAAAATTGCTTTTCAACCATTCTCCCTGTTTTCTAAGATCTAGTTCCAGTCTTGCAGTATCAGCTAGTGTTGCAGAGCAAAAGGCTTATCTATTTATTTCTGAACACATTGTGGTGTTAATCTAAAACTCCTTCTCCCAGTGGAATGTCTGTTCAGGAAGCTCTAACCTTCCTCCAGGAAGTTATTTGATTTGTGAAGTTTAAAAAAATAAGAGAGGGAGAAAGATTGATTTGTTTGGATTTTTGTAAGATTGATCTTCTAGTATGATATGTAGCTTTCTTCGTCCTGGTTTGTTATGGATGAGCAATGCAGAATGGTGATATAGCACATGTTGAGATCAGCATAGGTTTGTTATGTAAAAGTAAGTTTAATACTTTTACAATGCAAAAATGACAACCAATTTAGGGGGAAGTTGCAAAACCAATCTGTTGCATAGCCCTTACTCTCCCCCCCCCCCCCCCAGTTTGATAGGACTGAACAGTTTGGATCATATAAATCTGTTTTATTTTTTCAGTAGAAAAAAAATCATGCTTCTGTCCTATCATGCTTATGTTTTAACTATTAAACTAGTTTTATGCCAAGAACATGTTTATACTTTGTTCCTAGTATAAAGATACAGCAAAGGAAGAGAGACTATGTGTAATACCTACAGGCTTTGCACATTTTTTAAAAGACTGTAAAATATTTGTTGTAAACTAAACCTTCCAAACAAATTTACTAGGAGATAGAATGAGACTAAATTGCTTGATCCTGGGTTTACTGAAAGTTTGTTGGCAACATAATCCTTGATTAATTGAAATTGAGTGTAAGAGGAGAAGTTATTGCACTACAGCAAATACTCCTAGCAAATGTCTTTTGTCTTTTAATGGCTGTGGGATCAGCTGTTATCTTAGCCCCTAGAGTGCAGTGCAGGGTGCTGACTAGCAGAAGAAAACAAATGAGTGATAACTGGATGAAAATGGGGACAAAAAGCAGAAATATTTTTAACCTAATACAGATGTTAGGGTGCAGGCTTGCTCCCATTGAAGTTAGTTGGAGATTTGCCTTTGACTTCAGTAAGAACAGGATTGGACCCTTAATAGGATTATGCTCATTTATTAAGACATTATCAAATTAAATCAAGGAAAGTGGATTTGTGTCTAAAATGAGCTTCCTTGGGAACATTACCTGCCTCTGGAGTACTGTAGTTGGTTAGCAATGACAATGATTGCTTCCTGTGTTTGGAGGTATATTTGCTGTTTTATTTATCCAGGAAATACAACTCTTTGGAGATGTGTGATTAACCGTAGGCATTATTACATTACATGCTCAGATGGGAAGCTGGAAATTAAGGGTGTGCATGGAGAATTGCATGCATATATGATTAAATTTTAGATTAACTGTAGAGTTAGTCTTTGGATAGTATTATTTTGTGTTTCTTAAAGCCTCATGAGTGGGCCAAATTCTGCTTGCCTTACTCCCCCTTCTTCCTAAAATGTGCTTGAGTAAAGTGGGCAGAAACTAATTCTTATTATAAGTCTTATTCTTTACATTCAGGGAAAAACTGAATCCAGACCTTGCTTATTTTATTCACCTGAATCTCCTGTTGAAGTTCTGGGTGAATAAAGCATTCAGAATTAACCTCAGTTAACTATTTCAGAATAATTTACCAGTGCTAGGGCAGAGAACAACTAGCATTGAAAGTTGTGCTAAGGATCTGCGTTCCTGAAACAAAAGAGCAAAAAATTGTATTCAGTGGGGTGTTTTTCCACCCATTTTCCCTTACGTAGAAATAAGTGCTTTAGAATGTCTGAATCATCCACCGGTATCATTTTACTGCTGAGAACTGGGTAACTGTGTAAAATTATATTGACCGGAGGGGACTGAGATATAGATGTGGCCGTGTGCTTAACTGTGCAGGAATCAAACTGTTTTACTGATAACATTTTATTGATTCATCTCCTCTCTGTGTTACAAGTAGCCTGAAGCCTCACAAAATGAGCTGGCTGTGTTTTTGTGTTGTGGATATGGCAGCATTGCAGCTTCTCATACATACTGAAATTTTTATGTATGGGCTTGTGAACTTGTATAATTATCATGACTTGTAATGACTGAAGCTGCAGATGGGGCTTCCCAAGGTTCCAGTTCAACCTAGAGAGCGGCTAATTCCTCTTTCCTGTTTAAGAATCTCTGTCCCTTCTTTTACTTTGCATCTGTGGAGGGTTTTTTCACTGTGAAAAGCAGAATCTTATCTCTGACTCTCTTAATGAAGATCAGAAACATAATTGAAATTGACTTAACAAGGCAGGATTCTATACGCAATACCAATAAAAATGTTTTAAGATGGAAATGTTTTGAGATGTTTACATGGCCTATAAGGGATTCTTTGTCTTTATCTTAAAAGATTTCTGGTGTTTTACTACCATTTTTTAAGAATCCTTTTTATGACGCATCTTTAAGAAAATGAATGGCTTCACAAAATAACAATGGCATATTGTGAGTTTAACCTGCATATATGGACTAATTAAATTGTTCTGAAGGAGCTAATTTTGTGTATTTCATTTAATGAAGGCTTACTTAAAATGTTAATGGTGTGTGGGTCTTTTCTTTTCTCTACAATGCCATATTGACTCATGATATATTTCTACACAGGCTTCTTTGTACCATGAACAACAGTAGTTGAAAGTGTGAGCACTTGATGAAGTATCAATAAATTAGTTTATTGTAGTTCCAGATGTTTCATTATGCTAGTTTACGGCGATATGAATCGATCATGTCATTCTCAATAGGTTTTATAGCTACATTCTTATTATTGATCATACTACTTTATCTCAAGTGTTTTATCAACCTTCTGTTCTTTATGCAACTGTACAGTGCCCCACCCTTTGTTCTTGTCTTTTGAGATTGTAAACTCAAGGAGAAAGGGACTGCATTTATACAGTGCCTTGTGGAACAGGGCCTCTCAGATTTGGCCCTTTTGGCGCTACTGCAATAGAAGTGATAAATAACAATGCAGACAGATGCAAGGTACCTTTGAACATGATGTTGCCCTTACTGACTGGCTCCTGGAAGACGCATGGGTTGTATTACTTTAGATAGCTATAGTACTTCAATGAAGTGCAGCACAATGAACAAGGTTTCAGTTCGTCTAGTTTGATACAATTGTCTGTCTCCAGAAACACACAATACTTACACCAGGGGTCTCAAACACGCGGCCTGAGGACCGCATGTGGGTCCTAAAGCTATTTCCTGCAGCCGACAATGACGCTATTATTACCGATATTTCCAGTATCATTGCACGAAAATGTCTCAGTGGTGCGGCCATCGGGCTAACGTACTAGTCCTCATGAGCCCTCATGGTGGTTGGAGGTTTGAGACCCCTTACTTATACCATGAGTGACCTACAGAATGACAGAGGAAAATGGTAAGCACTTCTTCCTCAGGTAGGCAAAACTTTCAGAGCAATCTTCTTATTAACTTCAAAGGGTGGTTAAAAAGCCAGAGAATCTAGACTTATGTAAATACTGAATCCATTGCTGTTGGACACTACTGAGGTTAATACCTCTAATTAAACCACTGCACCAATTTTGAAAATGAGCCATAACTAATTTTCTTGCCAGAGGTGTTTATTGAGTCTTCAATAAACATTCATTTAAAAAAATGTAATACCCGTGTTTAAATCTACAAGTATATAGGTGTTGCTCTGTCATATTATAAACTGGTTAATGCTTCATTATATTCTGCAGACCTAAATGGTCTCTAGTGTTTCCGTTCCTTGTGGTATTCCTCATTTTCTGACCCAAGCTATTTTTTTTGTGTCTTAAGCCACTATCACAGTACACTCCAAAGCTGACTGCATTTCAGTGTTGGGTGAAGTGATTTGTTTTCGCATTTTGTACAGTCAATTAGAAAAGTTTGCAAAGAAGCCATCTTGATGAAAGGTGTTGAATAAGATGTAAGATGCTCATAATCATAAAATTGTACCTGCTCACTGAGTTTAGGTTCACATGTTGCCACTTGCTGTCTCCCTGCACTCTTTAATCCAGCAGAGAAACTTAAAATAAGATCCAATGGCTGGAAGTTGAAGTTAGGAGGGAGACACCACTTGCAACAAATGTTTTCCTTACAAATAAGCCATCAAGCATGGCTGGGACATGTTCTCGCTTTTAATATGAGGAGCTTCTGTGTAACGAGCATGGTTGGAAAAGACTCAATGAATGGATAGCCTTTACAGAACAGATATTTCCATCACGTTTAAGTTACAGGTATGGATAACATGGCATAGCAATGGTTTGGTCTTTATTTATAAGACTAAAAAGGCTTCCTGTTAGGTCTTGAGGAGCATCTGAAGAAAAATATTGCTTGACAGTGGTTAGGCAATTGGTGGTGAGATCAGTGCCTTTCACTTAACTAATGTTGTCTTATTGTTTCTTTGTGCTTTTTCCATTTGTCTGAATCTATCTTTTGTGTGTTACCTTACATGTAGGTTATAAGTTCTTTGGGGACAGGGACCATTTTTTGTTCTGTGTTCAGAGGTGGCTTTTGGGGTGGGCGAAACAGGTGCACGCCTAGGGCCCCAAACAGATGGGATGCCGTCGCCTGCTTTGCCTACCCCAAAAGCTGTGTCTGCCTCAGTTGGCAGCAGGATGAGCTGGCCTCTGGGGCAGGGGCCAGCAGCTGGGAACTGGGGCCAGCAGTGGGGAGCTGGAGTGACGGTGGGGGGAGCCAGGACTGGAGCCAGTGGTGAAGGAGCTAGGTCCATGGTGGGGGAGCCAGGAACACGGGAAGGGGGTCTGTGGGCCTTTGGGGGCCCTCTCACAATGGGTCTTCGCCTAGGGCCCCCAATAGCCAAAGGCTGCCTCTGTCTATGTTTGTATAGCCCCTAGCACACTGCTCCATGCCAGGGACTCCCATGTGTTATCCCAATACAAATTAGAATAATATTAATTTTGGAAGTGTCCTTGAGATGTGGTTCTTGCTGACTTGAATTTTTAATGTAATTGATAACAGCAAAAATTTCAAGATGCTGTAGCTGCATTACAAGAGAACTAATGGTAAATACAAAGGATCAGTCCTGGAATTCAACACAATGGGACTAGCTGTGGTAGTAAATACTTCATACAGTAATATTCACATGGAAAAAAGGCCAGAGTAAGTCCCAATGGACTTCTTGAATCTATGATGTTTCAATTACTTTTTTATTAATATTTTAAATATTTTTACCCATTGCTGCTTTCTCCTCTGGTTTCTCCTATTTGGACTCTTAGAACAGGTGCCTGAGAGGTGCCAGTTTAATCTTGTGCAAATGCATCTACCTCCATCAGTGTTAGTGCTGATAAACAGTCGTAAATACCAGTGCAGTGTTTATTTAAATTTTTGACTGTTACTTTTTCCCTTCTGTAGAAATTTTTTCATGCTACAGTATGATGACCCTTTTGATTCTTGTTTTACAAATCTTCTGCTAGAATTCAAATCAGATTTTCTTAAAATATTTGAATTTTATAGGTTATTTAATTATTTAAAGTAAATATCTATTTTATCCATATTTACTGATTGTTGAAATTTTCCAGATTTCTAACAAACAAGAAGATAAAAGAAAATGATTTTAACTATCCAAACTCTTTGGAACATACTATTAAATATGATTCCATTTTTTAAAAAATGGTTTTTGAAAACTAATTTTTCCTTTTTTCATTTCTCAGTGAAAAACCAAAATATTTTCATGAGAATTCTTTTTAAAAATATAATTCCCACAAAAATAATCTGAAAAGTTTGAAGCTTCTTATGCTCAAATTGATGGCATTGCTCTGTCTGATTCTACTTTACACCTTGGCTTTTGAATGAATGCCACCTCTGATCAGTTCCTAAATTTCAAAGAGTATTCGAGGCATCACTGGCAGAACCTTACTGATTTTTGGCAGATACGAGAAAAACAAAAGGGGGAGAATGAGGGACACTTGGAGCCCTTGCCATTTTGCTAAGCATAGTTACAGCTACAGGTACCTTTCCAGTTGGGTGGGAGAGGAAATGACAGCACAGACAACACTTGGTGGGGGTAGAGATTTGGGAGCCTTGTATGGAGGCAAGCAGAGCACAGAGAGCTGTTGGCATAGGGGTAAGGTGAAAATAGGAGGCACATAGAGCTGTTGATCCTGGGGGAAGAATGGGGGAACCTGATATGAGAAGCAACAGGAGTTGTAGGTAGTCTGTAAAATAGAGGGTGGGTGGCACACACAGAGCTTGTGAGTGGGATGGAGAAAGGCGAGAGGCCCCTGGTATGGTCAGTGAGCTTGGCCAGCACAAGCTGTGAAATGTGCAGTCATCCTAGTTGGCATATTTCAGTGAGCTTTGCACCCTTGTTACGCTTACAACATATTTCAATGAGAAGCAGCACTTTTAATATCTGTTGAAAAAAACAGTGCCTTGTAACCTGCAGTGGTGAGGAATAATACATGAAATCCAGTAAGTATTTGAATGGAATTGTTAATGTTCACAATGAAAATGTAAGACAAAGACTTAGCCTATGAACGCTGGCTTTATATGCTTAGACTTTCTTTAAAAATGAAATGTGATCTTAGAATCTGAGCAGTTTTATGTCATGGTGTTTAATTTTTTATATATTTCTTAATATTTGAATATTATTAGAACATGCTGTAAATTTCTAGCATAGTGATCTACAGAATGAAGTGTGTTCTTTGTTATGAAAAATGTATGGACTAAATAAGAGAAGAAAAACACAAGAGACAAAAGAATGCACAAGACAAAAGCCATCAGAAGAAGGAGTACTTGGGAATTGCTTGAAACACCAAATCTTGTGAACACGTGTTGCACTTCCTGGAAAGAATTTAATAAGCTCTGCTATTGTACACAGGCCAGGGGCCTTGTAACTTCAAAGAGAGCTGGGGCTGGCTCTTTAGGGAGGATCGGGTGTGGGCTGAACAGTCTTGAAGGAAGACCCTTACAAAAACCAAGGCCTGAGGAGAAGTGTTGAGCTGACCTTGATCTTGTGTTAATTTCTTAGTTATCATGAAAGGTATGTTTGTGATAGACTGTAAAACAGAAAATATCATAATCCCACTCTATAAATCCATGGTATGCCCACAACTTGAATACTGCATGCAGCTCTGGCTGCCCCATCTCAAAAAAAATTATATATTAGAATTGGAAAAAGTACAAAGGAGAGCAATCAAAATTATTAGAGCCAAGAAATAGCTTCCATCAGAGGAGAAATTAAAAAGATGAACTGTTTAGCTTGGAAAAGAGATAATTAAGAAGGGATATGGTAGAGATCTATGGAATGATGAATGGTGTGGAGAAAATGAATAAATGCTAAGTTTCACGTAGCACACAACCCAGGAGTCAACCAGTGAAATTAATAGGCAAGAGGTTTAAAATAAAAATAAGGAACTATAAAAAACAAGGAGTCTTGTGGCACTTAAAGACTAACCACTTTATTTATTGCATGAGCTTTTGTGGGAGAAAATCCCACTTCGTCAGATGCTTTGAACGGGGAATTTACAGAATGAGATGAAAATAAATGCAGGGGAGTGTAAGGCATGGGAACATAAGATGTGAGAACAGCAGTGTGACCTGATCCCATGCCTTATACTCCCCTGCGTTTATTCTCATCCAATTCTGTAAGTTCCCCCTCTTCAAAGCATCTAACGAAGTGGGATTTTCTCCCATGAAAGCTCATGCGATAAATAATTGTTAGCCTTTAAGTGCCACAAGATGCCTTGCTTTTTTTGCTTTATTAGATTAACACGGCTGCCCCTTTTGGAATAAGGAAATATGTCTTCACACAGCATCACTCAACCTCTGGAACTCATTTGCAGAGGCCGTTGTGAGGGTCCAAACTATATCTGTGTTAGAAAAAGAATTAGGTAAGTTCAAGAATGATAGGTCCTTCAATGCCTGTCAGCTGAGAGAGCCATCAATGCAACCCCTTGCTCTGGGTGTTCCTAATCCTCTGATGGCCAGGACCTAGGACTGGACAATAGGGAATGGATCACTTAGTTGTCTTATTCTGGTCATTCCCTTTGGCACATCTGACATTAGCACCTGTCAGAAGATGGTATGCTGGGCTAAATGGACCCTTGATATGACCCAGTACATCCGTTCTTCTTTTCTTATATGGGACTGCTGGATCTTCATATATTGTTTTGGTGCCTACTGAGAAAGCACTTCTCCAGAGAGATCTCTGAGAGAGAGAGGTTTTAGGAAGGGATTGTAGGAGAGAGAGGCTGCTTGGCTTGATGAATGAAGACAGTGGGACTTTCTCAGTTGGCATGGTAGAAGGCACTGAGAAGGGGAGGAGAAGAAGACAAAGAAAGGAATGAGCCACAAAAGTTGTGAAGAGCATAAAAATTGACAGCTGAGTAGGGCTACCAGATACCAAAGCCTGGAGAGGAGGACAGGGAAATACGAAAAGGAGGACATTGGAGGACACATGGAGAAAATGTAGTATTAATGTAATATGCTTCTTTTTTTAGGGGGCCTTGACATGCTTCCCCCTAAAAATAGGGTGTTCTGGGGCATTCCAGGACACTTTATCCCCTGTAAGTAAAAAGCCAGACAAAATCATGTATTTTAAAGTGCCTGCCAGATGGAGGATGTGAAGGTAAAAAGGAGAACATGTCCTCCTTTTGCCTGACATCTGGTAACTCTATGATTGGAGGACAGGAGAGGGGGCAGAGATGTATTCAAGGCCTCATGAGTGAGAAAGAGGTGTTTTGATTGTACACATTCATTGAGAAGAAGCCTGACATGGCTGAAACAGTAGGAGTGAGAGATGACTTTAGCAGTCACATTTGGGAAACATGAGGAGGGTGCAGCAAAGGGAAAGCAGACAGAAGGAAGTTGCAGTAATTAAGGCAAGAGAGAGTCAGCAAACAAAGTTAAATGAAGTAAAAGCTCACACACCATCAGTCACTGATGTACATCTTACTCAGGCCTGTTTAACGATTTGTAACTGAAAATCTTTAGTTAGAAATGAGCTCTTTTTTTCTATTCTTTTTTTTTTTCCTCCACTCATTCTAGATAAGGAAATGGAAGGATTACTTCATAGACATGTAATTCAAATGTCAATGTTCTGGCTCATTAGAGAAACCAACCCACAGTCTACTAAAAAGAACAAACTCTCAGAGTGATACCATTCTGATCATCTGCTGAGACGTGCCTTTGTCAAGCCTGGAAGCCTCTTTAGTCTGAAGGGATATAGGATTGCCAGAGATTTGAAAGCCTCACCTGAATCTAAGGCCTGTGGCTGATTTTGCTTTGAATACAGTCTGGAGGTTAGTGGTTGTTTCCCTTCTGATTACTTTGCATTACCATGTTGTGTTAGTTAACAACTTGCTGATCCCTTCCATTATCATGTCAGTGACTGGTGGTGTGCACTTCATAGCGAGGTGTTCGCAATCCCTCAGAACAATGGGAAATGGATTCATTGTAGTAAATGGGTCCGTAAGTACCTACTAATCTTGCAGGATAGAGTGAAAATCAGATAGAAAATTGGGCAGTCTAAATTGGATGGCTTTGGAAATCTGAATTTTTTTTAATATTTTTTCAAAATATCTCTTTATTGAAAGGTTTTGCTGAAGGTCATTCAGATTTTTATTAGCTCAGCACGTAAACTGTAAATGTATGCACTTCTCTTCAAAGCTAGGCATAACTCCCAAGGAACTTAAATGTGTATGTGGGCATGTGTGAGATTTATTTGTATAATATAAACTGTCCAAGCTCACGTAAATGTATTTCTTGCATTTGAGGACTGGGTTAATTTGAGGTAGACTCCTTTTCAGCAATTCCATTGATGTGACCTTGAAGAAAAGTTCGAGATCACCTGTCCTGCCCTAAATCTTTCAGGGAAGAAATATGTGTATATTGTGTACACACATTTTACAGTGGGAGATGGGCTCTGTTGAGGTCAGAGACTTGAGGGTATGTCTTCATTGATGGTGGCAAAAGTGCCGCCATCAACCTGGTGTTCCAGGAGCGCTGAGCAGTGAGTCAACTTGCTGCAGTGCTCCCAGAAGTTGGCACTGGAAGTCCTGGGGGTCAGGAGGTGTAGGGGGGAGCTAACCGTGAGGGATTTGTGGTCAGCTTTCTCCACTGTGTCCTGGCAGCTTATGAAATCACTGTCATTTAGGCAAGGCACTTTACGTGCCTTACATAAATGACCATCGACTGCCACCGAAAAGCAGCTCCAGTGTAGAGTAAGACTCAGAGCATTAGGTAATGCCTTTTTATAAAGGCAGGAGTTCTGGCATGGCACCTCTGCTTAGTAAGTTTCTGGAAACAAGCATAGGACAATGTTAGAGCTTTTTAACAGCACTGTACATTGGCTTGATTCAGAAGACATTAAAATTTGCAACCAAAAAGGGGAAAAAAAATATGAAAAAAGGATGTGCCTACCAGATTGCTTGTAAGTATACCCGAATAGCTGATAGGTTCATTTTTGTTCGTGCCTAATGATGGGTGGCCGCTTGCTTTCGCTTTTCGCTCA
>ML682026.1:4739651-4896292 GCA_007922195.1 Podocnemis expansa | reverse complement strand
ACACACACACACACACACACACACACACACACACACACACACACACACACCCCCTTGCATCAGGCTACCAGGAGGCAGTCTTGTAAAAGCCTTATGCAGCTGCAGACCTCCACATGTGTGAAGTTGCACTTAAAAATTATTCAGTAACACTGTGTGGTTGCATCATTTGGGAGACATGCTGGTGAATTTGTTTGGGGAGGGAAGGAGGAGGCAGCGGGCAGGCTACCAACATGTCTCCTTTGTTACTGCACAGCTTAAATACTGTTGCTCATTATTTCCAGGGCTCCCCGAGGGCATGCTACTCTCACTGCTCCGCTAACATGAAATTCAGCAGTTCTGTTTCTCCAGCCCTCCCAGCTTGTTTTGACTCAATTTTTGCATTTGATTATGTATAAAACAACTTTCCTGGTGTAAGACAGGAAGGCTCAGTGGTTACTGCATTAGCCTAGGACTTGCCGCCAACTTCCCATGTTATCTTGGGCATATACTTAGAGAACGGAGTCACACGGAGATTATCTGTAAAATGGGAACAATAGCACAGCCCCACCACCACCACACAGTACTGTTGTGGTGATAAATGCATTAAAGACTGTGCAATGCTCATACACTGTGATGGGGGAGATAGGAATACCTAAAACAGAAAGTGGAATCAGATTTCGGGTGCATATGCTCTCACACAGCCAGCCATTAAAGTCAGCATTTACCAATGGTGACTACATAGCATTAACCCAGTTGCCATACTTTGAGCCTGATCCAAAGCCAATGGAATTCAAACAAAAAGTATCCCTTTGACTTTAGGGCTTTATTTCCTACTCTGGCTGGGGGGAGACATAGTTTTTGTGGTGCTCACAAATGTGCATGAAAATTGGGGATAGCTGAGCAATGAAGGCAGATAGTTTTAGTGTTCATTCCAGAGAACAGCCCAAAGAAACCTTTCCCTCTAATAAGGCCTGAGGATTATCATTGCTCAAAAGTTTTCTGGCAATGTTTTTTAAGGCTGAAAACCATTTTCCAACAAAATGGAAATTTTTCTCTCACAAAAAATCTGTTTTCTTTGAAAATTCAGAGGGGTTTTTTCAAAAAATTCCCGAACCCAAACTCAAGCATGAATTGTTTTTTTGCTGTTTTAAGATATTTTCCAACGAAAATCTAAAATTTTGCAAAGTTTTTTTTTAAGCTTTCATTAATTTTTTTAGCAGATCCCTAGCAGACTGTTGAAGGAAATGGCCTCAGCAGCTGACCCTGACCTCCAAGCGACAATGGAAAACAGAGCAGAATGTTAACTAGAATGTTGGGAATCATTAGGAAATGACTAGATAATAAGATAGAAAAGAGCATATTGCCTTTTTATAAATGTATGCATGCAGATCTGGTCATTCCATCTCAAAAATATATATTGGAATTGGGAAAAGTACAGAAAGAAACAACAAGAATTATTAGGGGTATGGGAAAACTTCTACATAAGGAGAGATTAATAAGACTTGGACTTTTCAGCTTGGAAAGGAGACAATTAAGGGCTATTAGCCAGGATGGGCAGGAATTCAAAACTATGCTCTGCAGAGTCCACAGTCTCTGTTCCCCAGAAACTGGGAATGGGTGACAGAAGCTGGATCACATGATGATGACCTGTTCTGTTCTTTCCTTCTGCACCACCTGGCACTGGTTACTGTGGAAAGACTGGTAACTGCAGTGGTTTTCAAACCACAGGTCAGGACCCAGTACTGGGCTGCAGACCCTCGGGTATTGGGTCACGGTGCCCTCTGCTGCCACCACCAGAAGACTGGAATGCATGGCTCCAGGGGCTAAACTATAATTTGGTGGGTCCTTGAACCCTCCTAAATTGGCAAGCCCCCCTCACGCCTGTGCAGGCCTCCCTCACACATCCCAGCTACTGCTCCCCACATGCCTACCCCCACCCTAGCTACTGCTCCTCACACACCTACCCCACACCCCAGCTACTGCCCCTGGCCCCCAGCTCACCGCTGGTCCCCCAAGCCTTCCCCAACCCCCCACTGTGCGGCACAGTCTTTCCCTGCTGCCCTAGGCTGACCCCCTCCCCTGTGCCCTTTCCCTGCCTGGCTGGTTCACCTGTCCTTGAATCAGGGATTTCCCTAAGACACCCCCTACTCCCCCCATACCCCCCCCGAATTTCCCAACACCCCCCCCCAGTTGTCAGCCAGTACCAGTGTTATACCAAATTAGTGGGCACCCCTACACCCCCCCAAACTTCCCCCTCCACACCCCCTAATTTCAAGTCCTGGGGAGAATACTGCCCTGACCTCCCTCTCAGGGCTCCCTTACCTGGCCACTATGTCACTGGAGCAGCCCTGGCCTGGGCTGAGGCTCTGGCCTGAGTCTGCTCTGATTGAGCATGCTCAGATACTCTGAGCATGCTCAGTGAGAGCAGACTCAAGCCAGAGCTTCAGCGCAGGCCAGAGCAGCTCTCCTGCCTCCTTGAACATGCCAGAATGGCATTCCAGGGCCTGCTATTTTTAAGGGCTCAGCGTGGGGCCCCTAAAAATAGAAAATGGAGCCAGAACACTATGTTCCAGGGCTTGCAATTTTTAAATGGTGGGCTCCAGAATGCAGTGTTATGGCTCCATTTTCTATTTTTTAGGGGCCCCAGAACACTGAACCCCTAAAAATAGTGGGCCCCAGAACACCATTCCAGTGAGGTCCACCTTACTGTAAGCCCTGCATGGCTCAAAGATGTAATTGTTGGGTTGGGGGCATAAATTTTTTTTTTCAACTGGGTCTTGAGGGAAAACATTTGAAAACCACTGGGTTACTGGGCTAAGTGGATCATTAGTCTTCTTACATTCTGAACAAGTCATTCGGGCTTTGGCAATGTACAGATCACTAAGCTATAAAGAGAAAGTAAGGCTCAGAGCAGGGATATATGACACAGTAGAAAAAGCTCCTTTAACTGTTTTACACATCTCCCTGCACCATTTCTACTCCTCATGGAGCTGCACTTGTGATAGACCAATAGTGAGAATCCTGGGCCAGAGGCACTCTGCAACATAGGGCTCCCTGGTCCCCTCTGCTCTGTACCACAGCCCCACCACAGCATCAAGGAGGACCCCTACTACAGCTGTGGTGTTGTCATGGGTCTTCCAAAGCAGTATGAACTAGGGCAATACCCCCCTGGGAGGCATGAGGCAACTCTTTTCAGAGTTGTAGTTTCAGGCTGTCAGAAGACTCAGCAGATAGCTCGGCCATTTTCCTTTTGGGTCTCTTTTTCCAGGAATTTGATTGGTTGGTTTTTGCAATGACAAGAGCCATAAACTGATTCTTTTTTTAAAATTAAAACTGAGTGTCTGGTGGAATCACATGATTCCAGGAGCTCAGACCTCAAGTATGGGCCTATAACACTTGTGCCTTAGTCAGGCACTGCTAGGGTTCTGATCCAGGGCCCACTGAAGACAAGAGAAAGACCTTAATTGACCTGAAGTGGGCCGTAAATCAGACCTTAGCCCATAGAGAGAGCATCTCTGTTTTCTACAGAGATAGAGTCCCCTGATAAGCAAAATGTAGTAATATGATTTCACTAGGCCAAAGTCAATACATGTTGAACTCCACCACCCCCCATGTGCAAGTCTATGCAAGGTTCCAAAATATCATGTTTCACGGGCAATAGGTTTGTGGCCTCACATGAACTTCCATGGCTTAGACACCAGACCTGCTGTGTACTGCATACTTTCTATATATCAGGATAGGCAACTTTTTCTCTCAAGTAGCAAAAGAGACATTAAACCCAACATCTTGCATTACATTTTCTCCTTTACCTAACATATGGCAAGTCAAATATATATTTCTCTGAAATGTAGGCTGCCATGAACCCAAGGAAAAAAAACCCAGAACCACAGTAACTGATGTCAAAATTCCCTTTCTGTGACTGAGCTGATCACATCAAATGAAATCCCAGCACAGAGTTCTCACTGAGTAGCAGTTGAAAAGCCTCCCTTATTTGAACCACTTTGGGGAACAGTTTTCTTTCTTTTTTGCCACACTTACTAGTCCTTTCTAAGGTGTCAGTTAGGGTCTAGACATTTTGCTTTCTTTATTTTCCCACTCTCTCTCTGTACGCTCTCACCCTCTCTCATTTTTAGCTCTGCCCAGATCAAGCCTCTCCACCAAACTTCATCTAGTTAATAATAGACAATCATTTTGATTTCATGGAATTATATAAGCAAATCAGGCAGTGCTGCAGAAAAAACATTCGTTCTCCATTAGAGTGAAAGCTGCCTGTCATTAGCAATCTCCACTCCAGACGTGACAAGCACATGCCAGTACTGAGAGCTCTGTCCCAGACCCTTGGTGCCTTAAGTGGTTCCCTGTGAGCCTGGCACTGAAAGTTAGCCACAGCCTGAAATGTCTTTTCCCCTGTCATTATCATCACAGACTTGGCTACATATTCAATCTACCAAGGCAAGAATGATATGAGAATAATTTCAAGAGTTTGGCTGGAACAACCAAATCAGGCCCATTCAGGGTTTAGATAAAACAATCTAGGCTGAAGCCAGCTGTTGGAGGCATTCCTCATCTGCAGATGGAGCGTTTGATCATTCTGGAGGGAGACAGAGGCAGGCTTATCCTTCTTTCGTATTCATCTTAATCTACCCAAAAACACCCTTGATCTGGAGCCCGCGTTAGCAGGCCCAAGATGGATGATTAAGAAGTTTAAATATGGGTTATAGAGGCAGGAGAGCTCTGAATGGGGGGGGGGGCCTTTGCTCCTCAAATTATAATCCCAGCTCTGCCACTGAGAGTACCATTCCAGCCTAGAAATCACAGAGAAAAGATTCACAGGGGCTCCAGCTGGCTTCCCTGCCTGATACAGTACAGGATTCATAGGGAAATTCACTGGCGCTCAGGCACCCATTTACAGGGGGCTAGTTTATGTAGTTGTTCAGCTATTAGCTATGCCTGAGAGCTCAATTACATGCAGTAGATAGAGCTCTACTGGAGCACTTTTACACGGTGCCCAGGGTATGCAGCCCCCATTCCATGCATCAGCTTCTTGGACCTCTTTCCTTTCACCTCCCTTCCACTGGAACATGTGAACCAATCTGCTGAGACAGGCAAGATTTGTGGCCTGAAGCTTAGCACAGAGCCTTCTGCACCGTTCATTTCCAGAGAAGTGCTAAGAAATAAAGGAGAACTTTTGATGAGCAAGGTCCACAAAAGGGCCTGTATTTTAAACCGAATGCTCTGAATGGCCTTCACAGAGCACTTCACATCATGTGTGTGCATGCCTCAAGAAAAATCACATAATTTGAGTACAGAATGGCTTCCATTTCTCATTCCGGGAAATAGCAAATGTAAAGTCTCCATGAGAAAGAAGAGAGGGCATTCCTGTAGTATGATGCATTAGCCTCCTGTCATCCCCAAATGGCAGCTTCCCTTGCAAATGTAGAGGTGCAACTCAGAAGGAACCTTAAGTCAACCTACAGACCTACACAGCCACACTGGGCTTTCTTTAAGTCAACTTAAGCACTTCCTTAAGTCAACTTAATAATGACACCTTTTAAGGTCAACTTAATGCTTAAGTGGACACAGGCAGGTGACTGGATTTAAGCAGAAACTTCTTGGCCTGTTCTACATGCCTGATGTTTTACCAGCTTGGTCTGTTAAGGATCTTGTATTTGCTATCTTAGTCTAGTTAATTACTGCTTTCCTCAGAAATCACCAGAATTGTGCCTACATCCTTTCACAACCTCAAGCTATACTTCTACCTTGCACAAGTTAAATTTAATTTGAAATAATGTCCCTGAAATAGAGCATTCTCAGAACCTCTTGATTTTCCTGCTGTTACATAAATGCTGAAACAAAGCCAAGTCTCTAGTTTAAGAGCAGGAGACGTTGATCCTGTGACATTGCTCCATTCCAAAGACATTATTTGTGATTCAGCAAATTATGGTTAGAGAGACAATTATTTCAGTGCCTGAATGTAGATCACAGAAGAGTGGTACTTGCTCATACTTTGCAGATAAGTGGCTCATTATTTATCAGAATTCTGGTTAGAACAGATGCATTGGCACCTTGAAACTAAGTAATGGGAGAGCTTAAGATAGTGCCTTCTCCAAGATGAAACTGAACTTACTACAGAGTGGTGTTGCAGTAGGGTGAATTCCCACACCTCCAACCACAGTACAAAACTACCTTATCTAAAAGAAATCTTAGTTTTTTGAACAAACAGGCTCAAATTTTGTTTCTGTAGCTTGGTAGAGACTTAATTATAAGCCACCTTGCAATCTGATTGCCTGGCATTGTACTCCAACTTGTCAGTATGTTGGAAGAGCCACAGAGAGCAGCTGACACTTCAAATGAGAGGCAAGAGCCCTGCTTTCAGGACCTACAACAGACAAAAAATGTTTTGTTTGATCACTAAAAGCCTGCACCCATTCAAGCTTTGGAAAAAGACCCTGCTGATTCCAGTGGGAACAGAGGCAAGCAAGATTCGAAAAGGACTGGATATTATTGGGAGCAAAAATAACCAGAATGATTAATAAAATTTTGGGTGGGCATTAAATCTCATCCTTCATTGTTTAAGCAAATTTCCTTTAGAGATCAGGATGGAAATTATGTTGGGGACACCCAATTATTCCACACGTGCTTCTGTGGGATTCTTACACCTTGCTCTGAAGCTTCCAGCCCTGGCCTCTGTCAGAAAGAGGATACCAGACTTGATGAATCTCAGTCTGAACTAGTGTGGTGACTCCTATGTTAATCTGTATATAGGCTCAGTGCTCCTGCTGAATGAATCCAACAGTTTTCTGCAGTTTAGGAAAAAACAGCAAAACACCAAGCTGAGCTGATCCAACCCATCAGCAAAAGGAGCAAGCCATGTCCTGCCTCAGCTTTTTTCCAGAGCAGATCTTCAAAACTGCCCACCACCTGACTGCACTGGGAGCTGCAGGGTGTGGAACAACACTGAAAGTCTGTATAATCTGATGGGAGTGCAAATCCAGAGTGATTTGACTTTACAAATTTGACACCATGTACACAGCAGCAGCAATTTGTCTCCAGATCTCTAATCTACTCAATGTCTCTAAGGGATCCTAAATGGACTTAGAGCTTTTTAATAAATGGGGCATTAATACTCTCTGTCTTTTTTACCATTAGCAGAGTCAACACATTTCTCACTATTAATACAAAATCTTTCACAGTCTCCTCATCAATCAGGCTCCAAGACTCATCTTCTCAGAGTCAATTCAATTCCATAACTTGAATTAAACTTCCTGTTTTCACTTGGCGCTTCTAATAGAAAACAGTCTGTAGTAATTGACAGACTATCAGGAGAATGGTTTTTGAAACCCTAGCAAAACTTCTGCTCTCAGTTCTTTCAAGCAACAAATGCTTTCTTGGAATCAAATACAGAGAATAGCCCCTTCCTTCCACTCTCATATTTTTTTACTTTGTGACATACTTCCTCAAAGGTTTAAAAAAATACAAAAAACATATGAGAATCAAACAATATGAAAGTGCAAATACATGTCTTGCCTGTAACCTGTAACAATGAGCACATACTAGTGTTCAGAAAAGTTTGATTGAATTTGCTAGCCATGCACTCACTTAAATTTTTCCACACTAATCAGACATTGCAATTCAAGAGTGGGTTAGATGTCATGCAAGAACAGGCTTTCGTAAGCTCTCCAGTATGTCTCACTTCCAGCTGATCTGGAAGTATTATTCCAAAACCAGCTTTGTTCATTGACAGGGAATCAGGAGTTCTGGACCACCTCTATTCCCGGTTTTATACTGTCTGTTGAGAGTTAAGTGTTTATGTAATCATTTATTTGGTGGTGTAATTGAAGACTTTACCATACTCCATATGCACGAGAAGCCTGAAGTAAGGTTGCACAGACAACTATAATCCTGGCATTTACCAGCTGTTGAGTGATGGATTTTGTAATCTACATGTTCTTTATGCACAGTTTTTTTCCTTATAATATATACACAGAGAGACAGCATGCCATAGTTATGCTGGATGCGCTACATGTGTAAAGGGACTAATAAATATATCAAAAGAGGCCACTTTCGTATTAGTTTCTATGTGCACCAATATATGATCACTCATAAATTCAGTATGTAAAACAGATGCTACATAAAAAAGCATCTGACATTGCATAGTTTTTTTTCCATAAGAGCAGCACTGAACTCTCAAATTAAGAGCATTTCAAGGTGCAAAATGAAGCTTGTTGCAAATTTACGAGTCTTTCTTCTTTCTTCAAGGCTTTTCTAGCGCTTTGACTTAGCATGACTGAGGTTAAGTTAGGTGTGATAGGCATTTAATTACAAGCACCCTGAATTCTTCTGACAAGTTCATGTAAGAGTGTGCCTAAATGAGAGTTATTTCAGTCCCAGATCAGTACCAAGGCATTTGCTGAAGCCAAGACACAGAAGTAAAGACAGAACAATTTAAATAATAGTCAGAGAGAGCAAACCTTTGATTGCAAGTTCAAATGTGGTAGTGTATTTTGAGCACAAAACTAATGCACTTGAAAACTTCACAGATTCAATTAGGGAGGACCAGAGAGAAATTACTCACGGCTTAAATGAATACTGCCATGATGGGTTTTGAATTTTTAAATGATCTCATTTCATCTAAGCTTGCACCCTTTTCTCAGGCACTCTGTGAATATTCTAGCAAGGAATTTGCCCATCAGAAAGTTACCAAAACCCATGCATGTTAAGCTAGCGTTAGAGAATAGTAATAAGTTCCAGAAAGTTTTGCATTCATACCTGCAAATACAACGAGAGTCCTGTGGCACCTTATAGACTAACAGATTTCTTCAAGCATGAGCTTTTGTGAGTTCCAAACAACTCCATCAGATGCAGCTGACAAAGTGGGTTGGAGCCCACGAAAGCTTATGCCCAAAGAAATCTGTTAAGTCTATAAGGTGCCACAGGACTCTCATTGTTTTTGCGGTACACAGACTAACATGGCTACCTCTCTGGAAACTTATATCTGCAAATCACTCTCATGCTGCAAAAGTATTTAAGCATCATGACTTCTAGGGGACTGCTCACACACCTAAAGGTAGGAATATATTCAAGAATTGTGCAGAATATGAGGCATCATCATTGGTCATTACAGTGGCCCATCACCTGCACTGAGCTAAGCACTGGACAGTCCTTGACCCAGAAGCAATCTAATTTGGGGCAAGATGCAACAAGTGTGTTTGACAGCCAAAGAGAGGAGAGCAGAGGAGACCATGATAATAGGACTGAATGATTCCATAGGGAGATATTGCACAGCTCGATGATTCCCAGAGGACATGCTTTGTTAATAAATAAAATCAGTTTCTCCCCACTGACGCACAAACAAGCTATCCCTGGAGGCAATCCAGCAGAGGTAGGTCTTGAGGACAGATCTGAAATGTTCACCCATGAAAGCTGATTGCAAGAGTAAAAATGATCCACTCAGGGAACAGCTACCTGACCAAATAAAACTACTAGAATGGAAAATACTTGCCACAAACTGTTTGCTGACAAATGACAAGCCCTGAATTACTGTATGATGCCCTTCAGCAAATTATTTCAAATGACAAACATACCTGAGAAAAATCACAGTCTGCTCCCTTGATGGAGAAAAGGGCAAAACTCATCACATGAATTATCCACGTGTGCCTTAGTCACCCAGCTCTACTTAAAATTGTTGGTGGGCCATCCACACAGTGGCTGCCATGCTACCCTGGTTACAGCCCCACTCTTCGGCATCAGGGGACACAGAGGGTTTCCACTGCTGGAGTAACACCTCTGCAGCTGTTGAGAGAGCTTGCAGAAGTCACTGTTCTCAAGAATCCAGGTTGTGCATGAGCAGCACCCAAAATGCATAACAGCCCGCTACTGTAAATGTAGCAGTAAAATGACTAGATCACGGGCACTTTGAAGGAGACAAAAGAGGATTAGGAACTAACCAAGGCCTCCAAAAACTTGGGTTCTGTTACCTGTTTTGTCTCAGACCTTGGTCAAATCACTTCCTTTTTCTGTGCCTCTGTTTCCAGCCACGCGCTCTTTGCTGCTGGGGACGGGGCTGTCTCTTATTGTGTATTTACAGTGCCTACCACCATGTCCTGAACTTGGCAGGGATGTCTAGGCAATACCATAACACAAAAAAAAGGGCTAACCTCCATTTTAATATTTCATCCCAGGTTTTAAATGGTTTGTAGAGCCAGAGGCTCACCATTCACCAGTGCCTCTGTCTGTTCTACAGAGCCCATGAACAGCATGAGTGCCAAGATGAACAGAGGGCATGAAGCATCTGCGAGAGGAGGCACACCCAACATGGCTGCATTTGAACAGTCAGGTACAAGTCTTTTGTGAAATATAGATTAAACACCATCCCAACAGAGGCAGGGGATGATCATTAATACTAATGAAGGTGCAATGCAGGGAGTCTTCAGCAGATTGCATTACACACACAGAGGAAGGAAACATATTTATCCCCTCAGGACAGGCAGTAACACATTTATGCCCTTTCTGCTTTTAGCCTTACACATCCCAGTTTCTTTACCCAGCCTAGTGGTACATTAAAATGTAAATTGAAAACCATTTTTTAAAAAATTGGTTTGTTTTAATTTTCTCCCCAACTGAAACAATTCACAAAATGTTTTGGCCACCCTTACACCACAAGTCTAGAAAAAAAGAAAGAATAAATCCACTCACTTTGATGTAGGACCCAGTCGTGGTGTCCTTTCTGGGAGCTACAAGACAAAAGAAGAGGTTGGTTAGGCAGCAAAGACTAAAGAAACTACCTATAGGAGTCTAGCTGCCTGAGTGATTTTGCAAATCAATGACAAAAGTGGACAAATGTTTAACTTCTAAAGTTATAGACAAATGAGCAGCCTTTCCTAATAGGCTCTTAAACTGAAAAATTTTATTAATATTCTGATGACCAAGTGTCTAATCCAATGCCCACTGAAGTCAATGGAAAGCCGTCCACTGACTTCAGTGGGCTTTGGATCACCCACTTACATCCAGAGGTTTGAAAGAGTAATGAGTATCCACACACAAGTGAGGCTAGATTTTCAGAAAAAGCTTGTCTCCCATTTAGGAGACTGTCAGGAGTTCTCAATGGAAGCTGCTGGATGCTGAGTAATTTTGAAAGTCTGTCAGCTTCATCAAGGTACCTAAAAGGGGACTGAAGCTCTTTTTAAAGTCCAGTCAATTATTTAGATTAAATGGGAATAGTCAGGTGCACAGATCTTTCCAAAATCTGACCTAACCCTTTCAGACGGCTGACTTCAGTTTTATAGCTGTGATTTAATAGACTATATATGGACAGCAAACAGCCTGATCTGTGGCTATCTACAATTCATTTGCAGGCATCCAAAAATTATCTGCATGGGTTTTTTTAATGCAGACAGTGCACACCAACAGGAAAGTTGATCCTCACCCAATCTAAAAACTCACCTTTCAAAATTACCTCTCTAAGAAAACACCAGGAGGAGCTTTTCCCAATTGAGCATGAAACCCTGGAGCTTGTTTGTAAATTCTTGGAATGCAAGATTTTCCCTCCCCTGCCCAGGCAGCAGATTCTGCCTATAAGTCCTAGGCCTCTAGCTGTGAAGATATTTAAAATAAGAAGGGTCTTGGGACTTCATATTGTGGAATGAGAAGGGCTCCACCCAGTGAGGGATTGAGTGTGTTGAAGTTTAAGCAAGCTGCAGGGATCCATCCCCATGAGCTGCTTTTAGTAGGACTTCCTCAACTCTCCTCTGAACATCTACCTAGTGATAGCCCGACTCTGCCCCTTACTTTGCAAGGCAGTTCCTGCTCCACGTATGTTTGAGGGCAGGTAAGTACTAAATTAAACCCAGCAATAATACATGCACTGGAGGCAAAAATGCAGCTGTGCTATAGAAAAAATTCCTGCTGGAAGAGAGCATAGAGACAACTATGGCTGTTGTTTTCTCATACTCCCAGGAACCCTCCTGGAAACTATCCTGGCCTTTCACAGAAGAAAATGGAAATGGGGGTGGAGGGTGTGCTGATGCACCTGAAAAGAGCAGTGCTGAGATTTCACAGGCTCATCCACAACAACATCCAGAATAGACACATTGAAGTAAAGCACAGAACGTAAACAAGAGAAGCATGGCAAATGGTCCAAAGAAAGCCAAGGGGGGCAAATGCTAAGCCAAAGAGAAACATGAAAGCAGAAGTGTGTGTACATCAGTAAATGACTTGGCTGCATCTTTCTGGAGGCCTCTGCCTGTGGATTTTGTGCAGTGGCAGAGCAAGCCCCTATTAACACGCTGGAACTTCACTCCATGCTGTTAGAAAGTCCCTGAGGAATGAGGGTCATGGGACATTAAAAGCTTTTTTTTTTTCTTAAGTGTATCTTTTTGCAGAATATCCATTATCTTTGTAATTTTTGATGTGAGGAAGGGAGGATGTGTACCACTCACTCTTGATTTAACTTTTTCTCTTCCCTTATATGTCCTTGAAAAGAAATACCCCCAAGACTAAATTTTAGTTCTTATGCATTTCTTTCAGAATCTGCTTTTCTTAAGTGGTTACTATAGAAACCACACACACACACACACACACACACACACACACACACACAGAGTCTAGAGGTGGCTAATGGTAGGGTAGGTGTCATCCTCCGGGTTGTATAATCCAGCTGTAATCCTTACAAGGTTTATAAAAAGGAGTGAATTGGCCAAGCCCTTTGGGTGCAGCGAACAGCTCTGTTCCTTAATGACTGATATTTGATAGAAACCATTCCCCTCCAGCCTCCATAACAACGACATTTACACGTGGGACTCAATCAGACCATCTGTAAATCAGTTTCTTACTGTGGCCTGAGAAGACTGACGGAGTCCATGATTCCTTTTCTGGGCAACACCCATATAGTTCAGAGAGTTTATAGTACGCTGAAATACAAGCTATACAGAGGGAAGTGGCATTGAACATATGGTTCTGCAGTGTAATATATTCAAAGATGTTTGATTTAAATCTAGGCGAGAGGTAGGTGGAGGTCCTACAATCTGTTCAGCTGGAGTCTTGCCCTGCCAAAGATTTTAAAGTTATTCACAACTAAATCAGATGTGACACCAAACTGAGCTAAACTGCATTGGGGAAAAAGACAACAGAGGGAGACTGTGCAAGATGCATCTTTGTTTTATTCACTCTGGACCTGAGGGAAGCAATTCAGACTACAGAAGAGACTCAAAGCTGAGCAACTTTCAATGGGTTTTCTTGAGCTCACATTTCTCGAGATGTCAGGAGAAGATTATGAGGGCACATCTGTAATTTTCCTTACTTAAAGCTGCATTTGCTGGGATGTGCAGTGTCCTCCTGCAGTAGGAAGCAGCTTATGTTTGGACTCTTTTCTGAGCCACGGTGTGCCACTGTCGTGGGAAGTGCTTACACAGGATGTCTGGTGTGTTTCTTGCAAAATATTAGTTAGGCAAGTAACAAAATCTGCCTCTAAGTAGCCTTCTGCTGATTGGGTGACCTTAATTAGACTTTAAAATGGAAAAGGCTAATAGGAAAGAATGACACGCCTGGTGGGGTGAATAAAATGAATCGATCTCTAAGTGGCAAGCTGGCAACCATTCAGCAGGAGGAAAATCTATGATTAAAAAGTAGCTTGGTAGTAAACAGAGCACAGCTCCTAATTCATTCATTTAGACCTACTTTAGTCAAACACCTATGATGTGCTCAGTGCAGGAGTCACTGAAGGGGAGTTATATAGCAGGTCATAGAGGATGATTAATGGTCCCTCTTCTGCCTTAAATTCTCTGAATTCACTGGGCTGATGGAAGATCCCATATTGTCTCTAAGAGGTGCCACAGATAATCCCACAAAACTATAGCTGTAAAAAAAAGAGTAAGGCATCTACTGGGGTGCACATAACACGTACAGATTGTTACCTAGGTCACCATCAGCCTCCAGAAATGCTACTCTAGGACTGCCAATCCCAGAGTAATAAATCCTCTGTGTTGTGTAGCGAAATGGTTTTTAAAGAGAGTAGTGAGAAATGGATGTATTACTCACCTTGTTTACTATTGTAGCCATTGAATTCTCAAGGGTGCACAACTGAGAAGGAAAGGAAAGTATGAGACTTTGGTAGCATCCCTGAAGAAGGAAAGCCTCAGATGTGAGTGAATTAAACTGTTGTCAGTCACATAATGTTTGGAATTGATTTGGTTTCTCATTCAAAGACTCTCCAAATTGTCCCTATATCTTTTTCTAACCTACTTCCTCCTTCCTCTACACTTCCTTGTAGATCTGTACAGTACCCACAAGTCAGTGCTAAGCCACAGAGCCCCTGGTATATTAACGGGAATATTCACAATCAGAAAACAAATTTCAATTTCTTAATATTGCTATACCCAATCATTAAAAATTCACAAGTCAGGTCTCAGAAGTTATGAGACTAACTTAAAAACCCTTAGATCTAAACACGATGTGTTTGGAGTTCTATTTACTTGCTTTTTTGGAACCTTTAGCATTCATCTTTTCAAGCCTAACTCTTCAAATGAGGACTAGAAACTTTCATTTAAAAAAAAATAATAACTGAGAGTCTAGTGTCTTCACGTGACTCCAAGAGTTGGGACTTTAAGAGAAACATCAAATGTGACAAAAGTTGGCAACAGTGCAACACCAGTGCCAAAAGCTAGCTGTACAGATAGGGGTTATCGCCTCTCTCTTCTTTGCTCAAGGGAGAAATCTTCTCTCACTAATTCAGCAGTGAAAGCAAAACACCAGCCTTCACATTCTGGCATTCATTTTTTTGTATGGAAAAGGGGAGAGTGCCATGGATTGTCTTGAATGCACACCTGGGGTAGGGTTCATAATGACAGATTGAACAAAAGCGAAAGGTTATCACTGCTTAAATGCTACTATAAGGCCCATTTGCCAGTTTAAGGAAGACATGCTACAAGAGATGCACTTAGACATTCCCTTCATGTGGCATGTAACCCACATACTTTATTCTGCCACTCATAATTTTATCTCAAAGAAGGGTCAAAAAGGCATGGGTCTTAGTGAAGCATTAATACCTCTGTATACAGGCAGAAGGCAGCAGAGTTCATGGAAGCCTGTATAGTGAGAAACACCCATTGAGTTACTTCTTCATTGATGGTTTGAAAGTTATTTAAGAAATATTTCAAATGCTGTTTAAAACAGGAGCTGCTGTATTTATTCAAATTTTGTTTACTAACCAGTCATGGCTACTCTCTTTGAAACTACCTGAAAGCAATGAAAACCTGCATTCAGGCTTTTGAAAAAAACCATCCTGAAGTTTGACTCTGTGTAAAGCTCTCTGAAAAGACAGAACATCTAGCGCTTTGCTGGGGCACGGGAAGGAAGACTGTGTGTGATTTACCACATCACTCAGTCACTCAGAAGGTGCCCCTCCTAACAGAAACGTCCCAGTTAACTTTGTTTTCTGAATCTAGGATCCAGTCTGTAAGACTGAATTATTTTGTTCCATTTACACAGAAGAACCTGGGGATTTCTGCTAGTATATTAACATGACAGTCCCATTTTCAGTCTGTGGTCAGCCCAGGGCTCACAAATGCATGTATTTGCAGAGAGTGGGGATGAAAGACTAAGGAATTTATTTATTTGTTTTCCCATTTGAAAAACTTTATCCATAGTTACAATAGAGCAGGAGACAGGAGCACTTGGCAGAGAAATTTGTAGCAAGCTACACTTTGCTGGTTAATGTTTACACTTTGCTGTATAGTTAATATTCTCAGAATATTTTGCAGGTATGCGGCATTCCATGCAGGGGGCTGTGAGCATCCTCTTCCAGGAGTTGTGGGCTATTTTTTTTAAAAGCAAATCATTTGGTGCAATGTGATCTATTGTCCAAGCAAGCAGTTTACTCTTCAGAGGGATTTTGTGAGCCCAGGAATAAGTCAGTGTGATATGTACTGGGCTGAAGGGCTTAATGAGAGCCAGTGGGTGCTGTCAGCCACACCAAGCTACACTAAGACTATGGGGTAGCTACAGCAGCTCAGCCAGCAAGAGGGACTAACTGCCCTGATTATGTATACACAGGAGAGCCCCGGCCCGGAAAAAGACTTGGGGCTCAGGCACCAGGACTCTGGGCTCAGGCACTTTAAGGACACCACTGCTGCAGCTGCCACTGCAGCAAACCCAGGGCTCTCACGCCGGGACTCGGGGCTCGAGCCCCGTAAGCCTGGTGCCATTGATGCCCCTGCATATATATAAGCCCATGATCCTACAGTCCTGCTAACAGGATGACTTACAAGAATAAAGGTACCAAACATGCTTAAATCTTTGCAGGATAAGACCTCAATCAGCTGAGAGCATTGACCGTTATTTCTAGTTTCTTTATATTTTATCACCTGTAATCCCCTTGCTTACTACACAAAACACCTTGTGTTTTATTTTGACACTAGGCAGCGGCTAATCTCTGAGGATTTCAAGATGCTCTGACATTTTTTAAACATTACTCTCTACTGAAGTATGTGCCTGTTAGAATTATATTTAATATATTCTCTGGTTTGATCAGATTTCAGTGTCAATGCCTTAGCACCGTAGGCTCTATGGAGTAAAACCAGCTAAAAAAACTGCATGCATTTTAGATTACATGTAATCTACATATGATAAATATATGTAATAATTAGGCCACTTAAAGGCTTTCTTGAAATTAAGTGGAAATACATAATGCACAAAGCAAAGTTTAAATTAAAACTGCAAATATTTTTAAATGTTTAACCCCCACTATGTTACTGTCTGCTTCCTATTCTACAAGTCTCTTCCTGGCATCTTGACAGCTAGCAATGTTAGTGTTAAAATAAATCATTTTAAAAAACAAATACAGCTTTATGTTACTTACTTTAGTCATGAATTAATATCAGTTACTCCATGTCTTGATTACATTCAATCATAATGTAATCATTTTATTTCCCAATGGTTTAAATACATAAATAGCTGCAGCATATTTATTACATGTTTGCATTTTAATATTTTCTTTAATTAGGTGCCAGTGTATTACAAACTATAACATAATTACACAGAGGGAGGGCATGTTGTTTATAGTTACTTCCCATACTTGGGAATTTTTTTTGCTTTAATCTTTGTAAGATGCCCCCAGATGCTACCTACGTTGAAATCTATAAATAATACATCTTAATAGACTTCATTAATACTCCGGGTTGTTCACCTGAATAAACAAACCTCAGATGAGCATTTTGAGTCTCACATAGGCCACATCCTCGCTATGGACTTCTGCTAGCATGACTGCATCTGACAGTGGCATGAACAGGTGTGATTCCTGAGTGACAGCTGTGCTAACAAGATCCCCTACCATAGATATAATTATACTTGCAAAACCGCACTTTTGCTGGTGTAACCCCCAGCTGTTCACAGCCCTGACATGAAGTTATTCAAGTAGGGGGAGTCTACTTTGTGGTTTTTGGGGGTTTTTTTGTTGTTGTTTTTTTTACACTGGAATAACAGGCTTTGCTCAAAGAACAGCTAGAATAATCTGTTAGAAGTGCAACTTTGCTATGACAAGGTGAGTTCACAGGATGTGCCCTTTGCTAGGATAGCACGCCAGGACACAAGACTAGTGGGCCACATCCACACAATGGCAACAGGCAAAATCCACTGTGTAGCGGCAGCTTATTGACAAAGGAATTTTGTGATCAATGGAGCTGCTTATCTGAGGAGGTACTTCAACTCTACTGGCAAAGAATGCCTTTAATCACCTACTTGCATTTCCACTAAAGATATCAGAAAAGTCTGTGGTGTAGACTGTTTCAGGGATAGATTTTTGGGGATTTTGTTTTGTTTTGATTGGGAGGGGTTGTTTGGGGGGGGGTGGCATAAGCCCTAGAGTATATCAGCAGAAGAGTGCTTTTGCCGGTATAGCTTATGGCTTGGAAAGTTTAGAGTTTTATCAGTAAACAGTGATTTCACTATACGTGCAAAAACTAACAAAAAATATTTCCATCAATAGTAATTGAAATGTACAGATGGAAAATGTAAGAAAAATGCTGCTAGAGAACTTTAGTCTACTTTGGGGGTATTTACTTTGCCTTCTTCAACATGTGATGTTGACAATCTGTTTATTACTATTTTATAAAGTTTTTATTTTTTGAATCTCAGTGACTCAGTTACAGTTGACTTCGCTGGCACTCTCCCTGAAGTTACTGTGGAAGCAAATAGAAGTTCTTTGGAGAAGACAGTATGAAGTCTATGCATAACAGAGAAACAAGGGGGTCCATTTCCATATAGGCCAGAATTTTTAAGCATTTTGCAACCATGATCTGGTGGGTCCTCAGATTTGCAAGAGATGTCATCTCCTCTGTAGACACCTGAGTAAGTGACCAGATTTTCACAGATGAGCTCTTCCGAAAAAACATGCATGAAATCTTGGCTGTGGTAGGACCAGGATTTCATCTCCAGCTTGTAATTTGTTGCCTAAAATAGAGCTGAGCCCTTCTGAGAACTTGGATGCTAAACTCAAACCTTTGGAAACATCACAAGCTTAGTGCAAAGTCTTCAAAATATTTTGCCTAACTGAAACATCCTTCGGAGACAAGGCACCTTTTCTATCTGTACGTGCACAACCACGCAAAGCATCCCATGGAACTTCCATTCTCATAAATGGGAATTTTGACATTGTCACCAATGTTAGGATGTCAACCCTGAGTTTTGCCAACTTGCTCTAAAACCAGGGTTTACCAGCAGCTTTTACATTGAGCAAGTAGGTAACTTCCATTCTCATAACCTTGACATTGCAATATATCAGATTCTAAATATGACCAAGTCTGCAAGTCTAAATACTATTTAGAACTTTTAGAATTAATTTACAACATTTTAAGGTGGGGAGTCTGTGTTAAACTTATTTTCTAGACTTTGAGGCTATGTCTACACTAGCAAATTAGTTCGAATGAAGGAGCCCTAATATGAACTAATTTGAACTCTACGCTAGGCTCTTCCGTTTGAACTAAGCTTTGCTTAGTTCGAACTAGTTAGCTTGGCTGGTTAGTTCGAACTAACTGCTTAGTTTGAACTAATTTGTATATTTAGTTCAAACTAGCACAATGTAGACATGCTAGTTCGAACTAAAAAAGAGTACGGCTAGCTCAAACCAAAAGTTTGTTCAAACTGAAAAAAATCCATTTAGTTTGAACTAACGTTCAAACTACTTAGTTCAGACTAACCAAGTCCGAACTAAGATTTCAAGCGTAGACCTAGCCTGAGAATTGCACTTTCTATAGCATCAGAAATTACCTTGACATCCATTCAGCAAGCAGATGGGTTTTTTACCATATCTCATTTAACTAAGTCAGTACCCTGACATCTCTAGTTCAGAATCCTTTTCTCCTGTGCTATTACAGAACCCCACTGGCTTTGATGGAAGGCCAACTTTCTAATAGCTGAAAACTGAACACCCTTGTTTTCATCCTCCCCTTGAGGCCTTGCCCTTTCTCACTCCTCTTCCCCACACCCCTGCCCTCCATCACTTGCGTTCCACCTCTTTCACCACTTCTGGACAAGAAAAGTAATATAAGCAAATGTATAGACCAAACAATGAATCCCATGGTGCTTTTAAAGACTAACAAATGTATTTATCACATGAGCTTCGTCAGAGGAAGTGGGATTTTCTCCCATGAAAGCTAATGCAATCAATAAATTTGTTAGCCTTTAAAAGTGTCATGGGATGCCTTGTTTCTTTTGATGAACTAGACTAATACAGCTACCCCTCCGGAGCTGGTCAAATGGATAGATAGGCTTGGAAGAATTAGATTTTTATCATTAAATGTGCAAAAATGTTTATTTCTTGATGCTCACAAAAGATAAAAACATTAGTATTCATAATAAAAATTTACAGATAGGCAAAATAAAAATAATGTGAGTTAAAAACTTATTAGAGTTTGGGTTAAGGACCTTGTACATTTGTTTTATATTGTAATTTTGAGTATTTTTATGACATTGATCATTTGTGTTTCAATGGCTGTAAAACTTTGTTTTGAATCACAGCATATACTGCCATTAATGATTATGTGTCCTCCTCCTTGTCTGACCACTCCCAGTGTACTGCAACTATGAAAATCTAACTTGATAAAAATAAAAAATGCTTAAGAATAGATATTGATATTAGCTATGGAAATTATAAAAAAAAATAAGAAATAGAAGTCTGCCAAGCCTGTGGATGAGCTATAAACCTAGACAGATACACATAATCTCTAAGCGGCATGGGTGTCGGTGCGGATGTGGGTGTGTGAGAGAGAGAGAGATGTACATTTTATGTGTTTAAGAGGAAGGCTTGTGCATGCAGTAGGGAGCATGTGACTTGTATACACGGCCAGTCAGCAGCGCTGATCAGACACCTCCTCATTCTCTTTTCTGACCTGCTATTCCAGTCAAAAACCAGACACCTGACAACCAATTTGGTGGGAAACTGCACAGGAATCTGCCCCTCAGAGCTGCTTACAAGATGGAGCCAATGGTTTGCACTTACATAGCACCTTTTACCCAGGTATTTCAAAGACCTTTGCAAACTTCCCTATGAGGCAGGTTAATATGTTAGAGCATTTCTGCCACTGAGGTTCACTAATACGGGTGTTTACAGAACGGGTAGAACTCATCTCTGGGCAGAGACCCAGCACGAGGCCCAACGCAGCTGGGTGAATTCTATCCACAGCGAACATCCAAGTCACAAGTGTTAGCTTTTGCAGAAGCCAAAATTTTAAATTACTGCATGTTGGGCACTGTTGCTGGAAGTGTTTGTGCACTCATTTAATCAGGGAGCAGAAACAAGATCTACGTGACCAATCACAACCAAGCAGCACAGCTGGAACTGAGAATACTTAGGAAGAACTGTTTGCAATCAACCACAGCATTGAAAAAAAAAACTGGCACAAAGAACTATTTGAATTATTTAAAACAAGAAATAACTGCGAGGAAGAAGCTGTTTGCTGCTAGTCGACACCCTGAAATCAGGGAAAGAGGCTAAGTCGTTTGGATATGTCCCCTGTTGTTGACTTTTCCTTCTACCGTTGTTTTGACAGTTCTACAGGCTTGATTGCAAATTGTACTGCCAGGAGCTGGGGCAAGAGGCATAGCTATGTGTGGGTCCCAATGGGCACATGACCACCCAGTTGGCCAGCCGGGCCACTCACCACCACCCACTGCAGCATCTGGCAGTACCGTGAGCTTGGCCGCTGCGATCGCAAACTTGGATCAGCCACCAGCGGGCGGCCGCAAGCTGCAGTGCTGCAGGCAGAAGGGCAGGGCGGGCTGCTCTCCGCCCACAGCTCTGGCCATGGGCAGCCGCTGCAGCCTATACGTAGCAGCGGGACTGGCTGTCTCTCCCCCTCCTGATGCTGAAAACTTCCAGTCACATAACCAGAAGCAGAACTAGCTGGGCCCACGCTGAAGAGTCGGAACCAACCAGAAAGTGGGAACTGGCTATGCCCCTGGCTGGGGCCGAGAGAGAGAAGCAAAGCATCTCAAAATCACTGCAGAAGGCTTGGCCCAGTGCCTCTAGTGGATCCCAGAGACCTGTGTAGACCCCAGGGAATCTACTAGATGTGAGGCCAAACAAGCTGCAGGTTTAAATTCCTCCTCCTGTGAAGCAGTAACATAGAGGAAACATCACATCCCTTTCCTCAGGAACATCCCACTGGTGTAGGGAGCCCTGGGCTTAGTTATATTTCTTAAGTCCTTTGATGCCGGGGAAGGCAAAGGATTTGGCTCTCAGCTTGCTGCCTGGGCTGTCATACTATACGGAAATGCCAGAAAGAATGGGTGTCAGCTGGCTGAACACTCCTATCCCAGCAATGCTCAATTTAATGAGCAATAGCATCTGTGTCAGTTACCCAGGTACAAAGGCAGGCCTGTGAGTGCTAGAAGGGGAATGGGACTGTTTGGTCTGGGCTTTCAGCCAGGCAGGTGTTATTCCCCAGGAGGCTGAGCGCTGGCTCAGTTGCCTAATCATGCCGACACATGGAGCTGCAGCAACCAGCTCTGTGATGCTGACTGTACATTTCCTGTAACTAGTGGTCTCATGTTAGATGCCAGCCTGTTTTTTAGATTTGGGGAGTAAATATAACTGTATATTTGACCTCAAACGTCTGACCCCAGCCATTCGCACTGGCCAGAAGTGACCAGACTTAGTTTCCTTTATCTGGGAGAAGCAAGGATGCCTGGATATGTAAAAGAACTGCTTTTTTCCATGGCATGGAGCCTTGCTTTTAGGCACCTAGAAAATCACAGGAACAAGCAGGCCTGTGTTAGGCACCTTGGTTCCCTGTACAAGGAATAGAGTAGTGGGGAGAGACACCCATGCAACATGATCCATGAAAGTAAGAAGGGGTTAAAATATAATTTGGGGGGCCCTGGAATGCTCCCGCACAGTTGGGCCCCCTTCCCGCAAGGGTGGGCCCCTCCCTCCAGCACATTGTGCCACCCAGGCCCCAGCTCCTGCCCCCCCCACATGCCAGCACCCCCAATAACCCCCTCAGCGTGAGCCAGGCTGCCCCCACACTTACCAGTGGAGGTGCGGCTGCAGAGGTGAGAGCGGAAGGCCCCAGGTCAGGGCAGTGGTGCACCTCTGGAGGAGGCAGCAGGCCCCAGGTTGAGGCAGGCCGTGGAAAGGGAGGGGTTGCGGGGGCTTGAGCCCCCGAACAATGCCCCTGGCCCCTACCCCGCCCTTGCCCGCCAGCACACCACTCCAGGGCCTGCTATTTTTAGGGTCCCAGCATTTGGGCCCCTAAAAATAGAACATGGAACTGAAACGCTATGTTCCGGGGCCTGCTATTTTTAAATGGTGGGCCCCGGAACGCAGTGTTCCTGCACCATTTTCTATTTTTAGGGGCCCTGGCATGCTGAGTCCCTAAATTAGTGGCCCCCAGAACAACGTTCCGGGGTGTTCTGTCTTATTTTAATCCCTGAAAGTAAGCGTGCTAAGCAGGGTGCCACTAAGCTAACCACTGGGAGAGGCCAGCAAAAGGGGTGTGTCCTAAGCCCCACTCTCAGAGATTGGTAGCTAGGCATCTCTTTCTGACCTGGAACTACCTCTGCTTAGCAGCCTACCAACAGATCCCCCTGTACTGGAATCAGACAGCTTCAGCACCTGAGTTGTTTATTGTGTTAATAAATTAGGCTCCTGCCTTGCTCCGTACAAAAATGGCCAGAGAAGGTGGCGGGGGGTGGATCTCCCAGATCCCTGAAGAGGGTTCTAATCACTGGGCTGAAAGTTATCAAATGGGTGACACAACCTCCTCAACCAGCCAGATTTCAAATGGGACCTAGGCAGGAGGCTTCTGAGCACATTACAGACACAGCAGAACGGCAGTTTTCCTCCACCCCATGAATCGCTCTGGGGTTTAGGCAACCAGGTGCCTCGAGCAATGGTTCCCAACCTTTTCAGTAACACAGCACACTTCAGTGAGACAAACAATTCCACAGCACATCCACTTTTTTCACAGTTACACTGGTTACGGTCTTACTAGAAAGGTTTCCAACCTAGTGCATGTGACAAGCTAAAGAAGGATCAAATGCATTGATGTTTCAAATCCACCAGCATTTAGCACAGGGGTCTCAAACATGGGGCCCATTGGCCGCATGTGGCCCCTAAAGCTATTTCCTGCGGCCCACAATGACATGATTGTTACCAATATTTGCAATATCATTGTACGGAAAGGTTTCAGTGGTGCAGCCCACAGGCTACCATACTAATCCTCATGTGGCCCTCATGGTGACTTGAGTTTGAGACCCCTAATTTAGAATGTTCATGTTTTAGAATCAAAAGACAGATACCTCGTTTTTAATTCGCTGATTAATTTTCACAAGTTTTATAAATTGTAATTTTGGTTGGATAGAACATGGTTTAAGATGAAACAATGTTCATTTTGCATTAATTTTCATTACCTTTGTACAAAATTTCACAGCATACTTGGACAATTCTCCAGGCATACTAAAGTGCCATGGCACACTGGTTGAAAATCACTGGCCTAGAGTGAGGCAGTGGTCCACCTGTACAGACACATAAGCACTGAGGCAACTTGCACTCTTAAGATGTAAGCATTAAGAGAGTTTAGCTGCCTCCAGACTATAGTAGAAGTTTGGTTGATCGGAGTGAAATCTAAAACCCAAAAGTTAGACACCGAAGTCTCAGGTCCAAGTGCATAAGTAACTTTATGGGTCAGGGCCCCAGTCACCAGCACAGTGGCTCAATCTTGTAATTTGGGGCTCATGACACAAGACAGGAAACAGAGGATTATGTAAATAACAACTGGGTTGGTTGGTTTGTATTAACGAGCCCTGGATGATCGACAGCACTCCTTGTCATCACATCTGTATGTGTTTAGAGGTGGCTGTTTTAGCTGGTCCCAAGCCAAATTCATGCTTGTCAACCACAAGAAGTTCAAGTGTTTTGTTCTTTCTGTGTGGCACCTCTCATTCATTCTGACATCTTACTGAAACTCCACTGTCTTCACTTATTGCACCCACCAGCTTTTAGGGTTACTGGCAATAACACGTTGCTGAGAAAAGAAAACTAATCTTGTGGTTGAGCCACAAGACATGGGTTCCTGGGTTCTCCTTTTGTAAACACACACACACACACACACACACACACACACACACACACACACACACACACACACACACACACAACTATATATCTGGGTACTTATAACAGTTCCTCATCACTGCCCCAGGATTCTCTCTGGACCCTGCCACAGATTCTCTCTGGACCCCACTTGATTAAAATCCATTCCTTGGCTTTCCCCTCTGTAAAAGGGAGCTAACAAAACAGATTATTAATCACAACATTTGGGAGGCATGTCACTGCTCTACCTGGAGTCTGTGGAGAGGCTGAGAGGAAAGGATCTAGAGAAATGTGCAATGTTCAAGGTCTGCATCCTTGAAAAGTCATGCTTGCTAAAATAAATATTAGCAAGACTCCCACCTGAGACTGCAGGGCAACCCCATGGGGCTACTCTGTCATCTGCTAGTATATCTATTGTAAACAACTGGATTATCAGAAAGGTTCCTGCTTCCTTGTTCCCTTTATAGCATGGCTGTAGGGCAAGGAAAACACTTCTGAAATTCCTGAGCTGTGTCTGAGGATCATGTGTCCTTTGCCTGGTTTTCCTCCTCTTAGAAGGAAATGGTGCATTCCCAAAGCAGACCAATCAGCAGAGTCATCTCCCCTACAAAAATGCCTGGCTAATTCCTGTACGTGAGAGGTTGGATGAGGCACAGTCAGGTTGTCCCAGACCCCACTGGATGCAGCATCCCACTGCCAGGCATTTAAGCTGGGGCTCACAAGGGACTTACCCCTGTTACCCAGAAAAACAAAATCACTTATTAACATTTTTGTTTAAACCTCTGGGATAAAATCTGTATGTTCTGCCTGCCTAACAGTTTTTCAATAACTATAAAGAAACTCAGATACAGCCCTCCAATCAAGAATTGACACTTAAATCAGTACATTCTTCAAAAGACAAATATATTAGGTGTGTAGAATAATTATTAATACAATGACTTTAAGGCTTTAAATCATATAAATCAAACAGTTGTATTTTTCAGATTTAACTTGGTGCAATTGTTACATTATATATGGTACATAGAGTGACAGTTGTATTATTAAAAATTACTGCTCTTTTACAGCATATATAGCCTTGTCTTTACTCTGACTTCAACAATTTAAACAGTAAAAGTATTTAATGTTTACTTATTCTTAACACTATAAATTTAACAATCTATAACACACACCTTAACAAATTATTATAAAAATCCTTAATCTATAACATTCAGCAACTTTTAGCAAGGTGGTTTCTGAATGGGTAGTAAAGGGAGGAGGGTCTCACTTTCACCACAGGCATTCAGCTTTATTGACAGGCCTACCTTCATATATATAGTGTTAGAACTTACATTTTCTTGCCATCCCTCTGTTTGCCTGTTGACGTCCTTCTGCTCTGTTACTGTTGACATATTGATTACCTCCGGCTTCGACACAGTGCAGAGACTCAGTTAGCCTGGTTATCTGAATCCTTGGTGCCCTCATTCTCCACTCCATCTTCCACTTGCCAGTTCCATTCTTTGCCATCTTCCTCTTTCCGCCTCACTTTCTTCTTCTGATGTCTTCCTTCTTCCAGCTCCCAGGTAGGATTCTCTCCTAGTCAATACAAATTCAGCCGGCCCGCTGCCAGCTATTTGTATACTGTAGCAAAGAATGGGGACGGGGGAGAGTAGCACCTACAAGATGGGGCCATCTAAGCGTCATCCAGAAGAGGAGGGGTTACATACAGGAATGATTCACATATAGGTTGCCTTTAAGGACTCATAAAGAGATGATATTCTAATGGCTATGTAAGGGATGGTGTAGGGTGACACTGGTAAGGTGGTGGGTAAATGAGGGACAACATTAATTGTCACCAGCTTGTTGCTGCATCTCTCTACCACTAACTCTTATCTACATTTTAACACTAATTGCTACTTTATGTCACAAGATTTTTTCAGACTGTCACCACCTCATAGCCAGTTAAATAAATTCACTGTTGCCTTTCAGGAATTTAAACCCCTTTTAAGGCTTTTTTGCCAGGTTCTTCCCAACATCCTAGTTGGCAGTTTTAAGCCCTTTGGGACAAAAATCCCTGGCTACACCCCCTCACCTCTAAAGAAGTCCGGTTCTTAATGCAATGACTGCTCAGAGCACATCCCACTCAGGGTGCCTAGAAAGCCGGCATAATTCAGAACAGCTGGTCTCAGCCTGCCTCCCATTACAAACTGAGGGTCTGCAGCTGGGGCTGTTCCTGTACTTAGTCCCTCCCATGACTGGTGTGTCAAAGCTGCTTGGTAGCTCTGTCATGTTCGCCCAACAGAGGAACAACAAAATAAAGCGGGGTGTCCTGACCATATCCAGCCACGCTTCCAGACTCCCTCCTGTCTGTTCATGGCACCCAGAGCTGTCCTTAAGGGGGCTGAAAGGGGCAACTGCCCTAGGTCTCGCGCTTTGGGGGGCCTCGTGCTTTTGGGGGTCCCACACAAGTGGCAGGAGTAAGGGAGCAGGGACCTTCTTCAAGCTGAGGAGCTCGGCTGAGGCCAGGAGCAGCTGTGGCTGGTGAGGGAAGAGGGAGGGAATTGGGGCAGGCAGCGTTTGTTTACAGCAACTCTTCACTTCCGCAGCCACCCTCCCACAACTGCTCCCTGAGGGGAAGTGCTGAGGTAAAACTTACGGAGCCAGCCTCAGGAGAATGTCACATCCCCAACCTTTACAAAACAGGACCTTCTCTTTGAATTTACATCAGCATCTCCAGAAAGCGTTTGAGATATTAAGGAACTTTTTTCCTTCTACATTTAGCAAGAGTTTTCAGTCTTGAGGGATGGCTTTTTGAGCAAACTTCTCTGTGCAGATAATGATCTATTATACCTGAGAGAGAAGATCCCAGGCTAACACTTAGATGGAAATACTGGGGTTGTAGGGTTAATGGCCATCTATCAACACATTAAAGAAGTTTTTTGTCCTTCTTTCTGCACTGTAAATATGCCCCATTGTCACTGATTGCAGGCAGACCACCAGTCCCAAAGTATGGCAAAGAGGAAAGCAGCTGTGGCCATGTGGGTCTAGTTTAGCAAAACAAACAAGGAATCCCTGATGTAAAATAAACAAGGAGTCTTGTGGCACTTTTACAAGCTAACAAATAAATAAATTTTTTAAATCTTTAGAAGTGCCACAGGACTTCTTGTTTGTTTTACATCAGGGTATCTGAGAGGAGGCCAAAGGTCCCTTGTTGTTTCCTCTCATCCTCAAACAGTACCAAAGTTTCATTACTTAGATCACCTGCAAAGCAATGAGGAATGTATGAATACATATATTAAAATAAAATGGGAAAGGAGAGAGTCAGGCAGCATAAAGGAAATAACACACATTAGACAATTGGAATCCAGTGCTTTAAACTGAGAGAGGACCTGGATATTATCCAAAAATAGCATCTTTCTCTCTGAATTTTCAATTTAACAAAAACTTGATCTAAGAAAAATAACTAAACTTGTAAAATTGTGTGCCCATCTTGAACAGAAAACCAGAACCACAAAGAAAAGTACCTCCAGATGCTCCTGTCCACTTGGCTGTGAGGTTGATGAAATATCACCATGACCCATTCAGTATTGCCTACACCAAACATCAAAAATAGTCACAAGTCTGGCTTAAATATATCATTAAAACTCACTTAAAAATAAAGAGATGTTTAAAGAAATAATAAATGAGGGGGAGCTATTTTCTTTGACTTCTGGGTTTTGAGCCTTTAGGATAAAGTCAGGTCATGTTTTTCTGCTTCTCTCTGCAACTTTTTAGCCTGAGGGCTAGATATTTATGATTTTGTTAAAGAAAAATATTGACACTGCCCAGTGTTCCCTCTAAGCCGATGATGAAGCTGAACAAGTTATGGGTGCACTTGGGGAGCCAGTGGGCAGCGGGGAAGAAGCCCGTTGGGCTTGGAGAACCAGCGGGGAACTTGCTCAGCTACATCATCAGCTTAGAGCAGTGATTCCCAACCTTTTCCAGGTTGGAGACCCCTTTGTAACAAAAAAAAAAAATCTTTGCAGACCCCCCCCAGCTGATTATGTAATCTGGCTTGCATGGGCAGACTCTGGCCCGCACCAGTGGGACAGCTGGTGAGCAGCACTGCCACCACCATTGCCTGCGCCACCGGGGAGCTGAGCCGCGGCAGCTGTGGTCCCCTGCCCTTGCCCCTGCTGGGGAGCTGCTCTGGCTCCATCCCCCTGCCAGGAGACAGCCACAGATGGGGAAAGGCAGCCCTGGCAAGGAGCATCAGGGCTGTAGCTGGATTCTGGCCCCGGGTAGGGAAAGGCTCTGCAGACCCCCTGCAATGTGTCCGTGGACCCCTGGGGGTCCCCAGACCACAGGTTGGGAACCACTGGCTTAGAGAGAACATTGCCTGCAAAGTTTAAAATGGGAGGGCTCCACACAAACTGATTCACCCTGGGCCCCGCTCTCCCCTAGGGACGGCCCTGAATTGGCACCAAACTCAACTGGGGAAGGCATCACAAAATAAAGCAGTGGTGGTGAACAGAGACAAGTAATGCTGCAATGGGAGGGACATTGGCTAGAGGAGACTGTTGCCATGCAATTCTACACTAAACACAGTTTAAACTTGTGCTCTGGGATTAACAAACAAGCTCTCGTTCCTCACATACAACCACTGGCCACCCAGAGCAACTCTCTATAAATCATTCTGTGATATTTAGTAGAAGAGCTGGGAACCAGCCTGGCTGTGTTACAGACAATTTTAATAAGCAGAGGTGCACATGAAGACATCCCGGCATCAGCCTTTAGAGAGAGCTTCTGTTTCATTTCCAACACCAGCGGCTAGAAATTCTGCTTGGTTTTTTTTCCCCATAAGTTGGCATGAGAAAGCAGCTTTGCAGCCCAGTTTGTATGCTGGGCATTGAGCCCTCTCAATCTGCCCACTCCATTTTGAACAGTTTTTCTCTATTGTCTAAGAAGATCTGTTTTTCTGAAACAATGGGATTTAAAATAGCTTAGCAACCCACAATGAGTGGGGGGTTATTTTGATTCTTTTGTGTTTTTCTAAACACACATACACACTCATCAAAAGTAGACATTTCAAGCACAGGCAAATGGATACACAGCTATCTACCTTGGGTATTGGTAGTCAGGGCCAGCTCAAGGGTCTGCGGCACCCTGAGCTGACTTTTGCGCCTCCGCTGCAGCTGGCTCTCCCCATCCCCAGGCAGGAACAGCCAGCCGAGGGGCAGAGCAAGCCAGCCCAGAGGTAGGGCAAAAAAGCAGAGCCTGCTCCGTGGGCTGGCCTGCTCAACCCCTGGGGGCAGAGTGGCCAACTTGGGGAGGGGCAGGAGCACAGGTTCAGCTTCTGAGCCGGCCTGCCCTGTCCCCTGTGCAGTTCCACGGTGCCCCTAAGGCTGTGGCACCCACAGTCAATGCTTTATTTGCTTATGGGTTGAGCTGGCCCTGTTGGTAGTGGAGCAATTCACAACCTGTACTGCATTTGTCTACTCAATAGCCCTACGTGGCTGGTAAGAGCTTCATTACAGATTAGGAACTGAGGCAGGGAGACTAAATGACCCTAAACACTGGGTCATCTTTTCTTTCTGTGAAATGACTCCTAAGCACTTCCACATTTAAAGCACCACAGCACAATCATATTCTTCCTTAATTCCTACCCATATCATGCTCACTTTACCTCCCTGTCCTCAGTTAACAAGCTGGATCTGCAGAGCCGCAGGAAAAGACCTCAGCAATGTCATGATACAACAACTGTTCCTAGAAACCACTCCCTATGCTTTTCATTACTAGTGTTCCAGAGGAAATTCTTGTGTTAGCTTCACAAAGTCACAGATTCTGCCTTTGAAAACACAAGGCATTTGGCCCCACTTTCTATTTCTGCAGCAATGCTAGAAACTGAATGGGGGAAAAAGATGAGACGGGAGCAATTTATCTTCCACTTCTGTTCATTATAGTGAGAGAACAGAATGCTACAGCTTTATTCTGAAAATACTCAGGCATGTGCTTGTTTTTTCTTACAAGAGTAACCCTGCTGACTTTAGTTGTACTGTTCACCTGGGTAAAGACAACCATTTCCCTCTGTGTTTGCAGGATTGGGGTCTGCATGGTCAAACCAGGGTGTTCATTTTATTTTTCATTGCCTTTTTCTGAGGAGACGTTACACCATCTCCAGTCTCCATTAAAAGGAAGCACCGCAAAAGCCAACAACTGATGGTCACTTTTCTCACTGTCCTAATGAGCCCAGTTTTACTCACAGAAGCTAAAGTTATGCAGCAAGCTGCTTTTTGGAAAAGGGCAGCCTCTGCTTGCAGGTAGTTAATGTTGTGACCTGAAATGAACTAAATGACGCAGTCTAGTGTTTACCTTGACCCCCTACGTTAAAACTAAAACGGCCTTCCTACACTAGGATTCCATCCCAAGTTAGCCAGTGTGGGACTAAAAACCCTTCTTTTTTCCATAGTGAAGTCACGGACACACACTGAACTTTGGCCCACCTCGCAGCCACATGGTTACAGTGCAACCTGAGAGAGGAATGGGAACATAGCCATGACTGTTAGCACGTAGAAGCTCTCCCGGTCAATCACTTACACGCGATTGTATTTTTTGCCCCTCAGCTCAGAATACCTGCAACTCAGAACCCAGCGTACTGAAACGGTGCAGAAAGGATGGGTGTAGACTTTGTATTGGCTTAATTAGGCCAGGGTGATGCCAGTGGTGTTCTGCTATGATCAATGGAATTCTTCCCAGCTTTGTCCATTTGTCCATACAAATACCAGCATCTGTGCTGAACGGTTCTTCGGGTCTTTGCCATTCTGAATGACAAAGAAATGAACTTCCATCAGCCAGTTTTCAATTCTCCAGCTCATATGTTTGATGTTTGCACTCCAAGCCAATCCACTGAGTTCTAAAGGGGCAGCCATGTTAGTCTAGTAAAGCAAAAAAAGCAAGGAGTCTTGTGGCACTTAAAGGCTAACAGATTTATTTATCACATGAGTTTTCATGGGAGAAAATTCCACTTTGTCAGATGCTTTGAAGAGGGGGAGCTTACAGAATTGGATGAGAATAAATGCAGGGGAGTGTAAGACATGGGATAGGGTCATAATTCAACAGCAAATCAGAGCATTTGTAAGGATTCAAACTCTAGGAAACAGCACACCTTTGATCGGTATAGTTATCTACATCCCTCGAGCTTTCATCCTAAACACACCACATGATCCATTGTCTACAGCCAAGCCCTAAGATATAACCACATTTGCTCTGATCCCTCAGACACAAGACAGACATCTTCAGTATCTCTATTAAGCTTTCTTAAAACTACGGTACCCACCTGGAGAAGTTAAGAAACAGATTGACAGAGGTAGACGGGTACCCCACAGTCAACTACTACAGGAAAGGCCCAAAAAAGAAAACAATAGAACGCCACTGGTCACCACATACAACCCTCAAGTCAGACCTCTACAACAGATCATTAAGGACATCTAGCCTATTTTAAAAGATGACCCCTCACTCTCTCTAGCCTTGGAAGACAGACCTCTCCTCACCTGCAGACAACCCCCGAACCTTAAACAGATGCTCCCCAGCAACTACAGACCTAATAACAGAAACATTAAAGCAGACACATATCCCTGCAACAAACCACGCTGCCAACTTTGTCCACATATCTGCGCTAAAGACAGCATCATAGGACCTAATCAAGCCAGCTACACCATCAAAGGGTCCTTCACCTGCTCATCCACTAATGTGATTTATGCCATCATGTGCCAGAAATGCCCTCACACCTTATACATTGGACAAACAGGACAGTCCCTACACAGAAGAATAAATGCACACAAAACTGACATCAGAAACTACAACACACACACAAAAAAACCAGTTGCTAAGCACTTCCATCTTCCTAAGCACTCCATTGATGATTTGTTAATCGTGGTCCCCAAGAAAATCAATGGGACGTGAAGACTTCAACAAGAAACAGCCAAAATTCAAATACTATACAGTTTAGATTGTGTGAAAGCAGGGCTGAATCGTGACTATGGATTCTTTTCACATTATAACAGGTAATTTGACTTCACCCTCTCTCTGTGTTCGTTTTCCTAGAGTTGAATCCTTACAAATGCTCTGACTTGCTGTTGCAGTATGACCTGATCCCATGTCTTATACTCCCCTGCATTTATTCTCATCCAATTCTGTAAGTTCCCCTCTTCAAAGCATCTGACGAAGTGGGATTTTCTCCCAAGAAAGCTCATGCGATATATAAATCTGTTAGTCTTTTAAGTGCCACAAGACTCCTGGCTTTTTTTTCTTTCCACTGAGTTCTGTAGTTCAAATTCAGCTCAAGCTCTAAGCAGTGAGTGACTCCCTTTAACTCCATGAAGTTGCACTTCATTTATAATTTGGCCCTTTGCCACATTTTATGACCCTTCTCTCAGGTTCAATTAAAAATGCAACATGGAGTGCCCAGGCTTAAGATGCAGGGGTTAATTGGAATAGGAGAAAGATACATGCAGAGAGTGGGATTGTAGTACTACATAAAAGCTAGTGGATTGCAGGGTTATAGCTGCTCTTTCTCAACCAGCTTTTATACCACTGTATGCCATACAAATAGCTTCTTTGCATAGGTAGAAAGGAAAATGTTCTTTTGCCTTTCATAGGTACAAACCAACTTAGATCCTCATCCACTCATCACCCATCTTTTTTTTTTTTTTTTTTACAAAGTGGAAGGCAAGAGCACAAGGACTTTTTTCCATTTTACTGTTTGTTTTACAGTAGAGGTTCGACCAAGATCAAAGACTCATTGTGCTAGGTGCTGTATGTGCCCATAGTAAGAGACAGTCCCTTCAGAAATCCATTCTTCTTCATTTAAAAAAACATGAAAACCACAAATCAAAGGATGACATTTGTTGAAAGCTCTCAGAATTGGCCATGTTTCCCCATGAAAGTCCATGGTAAAGCTCCCATTACCTTTTCCTTCAATGGGAGCAGCATTAGGCCATGACTGCCTTTCTGAATCCCACCCAAAAAGGTCTACCCACCATTTCTGCATAGATAAACTGTTGGCAACAATTTGCATGCCAGATCACAGCTCCAAATCGGGGGCATGGCCTATCTCTCCTTTGTACATGACAACGCTGGAGGATTTTATTATACTGGATTATTTGTGATTGTATATCTGCCCCCATTTCCCCATTTTAGCTAGCTAAAGAAGCCTGCTGTTACTGCATTAATGTCATCTCTACGAGATCCCCCTGTTTCGGCTGGCAAGCTGCTCTCGTCCCACAGACTCCGTGAACTGCTAATTAACTCTCCATTATGATTTTTAGTGAAGTAAAGCAATGTGACACAATTCAATTAAAATGACAAAAGGAGGGTTGAGCTGACATATGTTTCCCTCAGTGGGTTTTTTTTTTCTAGTCAAGGCAGAAGATGAACCCATCTCAGTAGTGCTGGTGTCAGAGATGGTGTATTTTATTTCCCTGGGAGACACTTTCTCTCTCTTGGACCCTTCATCTCTCTTACTCCTCTGCTTTACAGACTCTGTCCACAAGGCCTTTGGAGTCCTCTCAGTGACTGTCCTTTCCCAGACCTCAAAGACGGCTGGTGTGATGTGGGCAGCTTCACAGAGAGTCTCCCAGACACTCAACTGCTGCTGATTCACTTCCATCTATTCCCCCCGCAGGATTTCTTTGGAAAGTCTGGTTTTCTCTTTGTGTCACGTTCACATTTCCCAAAGGCCCCACACCACAGTCTTTCCATCAGCACCCTCCATATGCATCTTGCTCCCAAACCGCTCTTTACTTCTCCCAGCATTTAATCCCTCTCCTTTCAGTGCCTCCTTTATACTGCACCACCCCATGACAATTATCACTGTCTTCCTTCCTCTTTCTGATCACTTCTTACTCTCGCTTCTTCCAAGAATTCTTCTCAGCACCTGTGCCGTGCCAAGGACCAGTCCAGGGATGCACTTCTGAAAGTACCTGACTTTAAACATGGGAGCAGTTTGATAGATTTTAATTTCAGGTGTTGGGAAGGAATTTTAGGGCTTGTTTACATAGGGAAAATAAACAAGGCATCTAGTGACACTTTTAAAAAGACTAACAAATTTATTTATCACATGAGCTTTTGTGGGAAAAAGTCCCACTTCAGCAGGGTAAGCATCTGACAAAGTGGGATTTTTCTCCCATGAAAGCTCATGCAATAAATACATTTGTTAATCTTTAAAAGTGTCACTAGACTCCTTGTTTGTTTTGCTGACCTACCTTCCCTTTTGGAACTCTACCTAGGGAGATACTACAGAATAACCAATCCAGATTTGCTCTCGGGTGGATGTTTTTACTAGAATAAGAGAGCCTGGCAGGCAAACAGAGGTGAGTAAAAAGTCCTGTGATGAACCCCATCTCTTTGCCTGGAGCTTGAATCAATATGGACACCTGAGAAGGCTCTGGGATTCTGACTGTGTGAACATGGAAGGATATTTCTTTTGCTGTGTTATTTTGGAATATGATCTAAAAGTGTAGACAAGTTCTTATTTGTGCTTCCTTTCTGTGCTTCCTACAAGAGTCCCATACCAATGCCTGGTGTGAACCTTATATGGAAGTGTGCTACAGTTGTGCAGTTTTCTCATCCCTACATGTAGGGGTTCACAGGTTCGCCAGCTTCCATTGCAACCCCTGATCAGGCTAAGTTGCAATTGAATCATAGAAGTAAACAGATATAAACAAGCAAATCACCATGTGATTGCAAAGTTCGGAGATTCATTTTCCACTGGCATGTTATACAATGAAGCAGAAGACAGCTGTAGCTACAAAGAGAAGCAGCTCTCCCTTGCTAGACGTTGCAAGGTACGCCCTACGGCACTGTTGCTCTTGGTTGTGTATAGCATGTTTTGCAGGAAGGAATGTGGATACTGTTATTTCTGGGAGCAGTGTATGGTTTCTTCCCCCACACACCTGTTTAATTAAACATGTTAAGAAACTGCAGTGGTAAGTTTATTGGCTTTTTCAATGCACTGCAGCTCATTAAAAAGTAAAGGGGGGGGGGTTGTTTGCTGGAAACACGTCTTTCAAATAAGTCTTAATTTAAATAATTAAAATGAGTGCCAGTTATTTTCTGTTGTTTTTATTTTCCTACCCACCTTCTCGGCAGTTTAGCTCTGGTTTAAGTTGATTTGTGCAGGCTGTCTAGGCAGATTTTAATTGCTCATCCTCGGCCCAGAGTCAGTGTTACTCTGTGGCCCCTTGATGGGTGTCTGCGCTGCAATAAGACACTGGCAGCTGATCAAGGCCAGCAGAAGGTGCTCGGTACCCCAGCACAGTGGTAGGGAGCATTATGCTACTGGAGATGATGTGTTCCAGGTGAGATGTGAAAACAAGGTCCTCCTAACCATTAGAGACCCTAGAGACTTACTGCTTGACCAAAATGTTAACCCCTAGCGTCCTGGTCAAATTTCTCCTGTTTAGTTACTTCCAGCCTCTCTCAACTATGTTCAACTGGTTATAGGATCTTGCCTCCTGTGCTGGTTACACAGCTGTCCTGGTTCACTGCAGAGGTGACCCACTGGACTGAAGCCTACCAAGCTTGTATTTCAGTGTTTAATGAGCTTTGGAATCCATTAGGTGAGATTAAAATCATTATAAAAGGTTATAAACCCTCATGCTTCAGGATACAAGCAAATAGGTAACTACCTAGGGTCAGGAAGAAACTTCATGCATGGGTATGATTGTCCATTATAGACATTTTAAACCGTCCTCTGAAGCTGCTATCATCACTAGAGGCAAGACACTAATAGAAAGACCATCAGGCTGATCCAGTAGCCTTACAGATGCAAGAGTAACCACTACTGCTCTGGCAGAAGACTGCCACTTTTAACTTGACAAAGGAAGAGGAGTTAGGGCATGTTGGCACAGCTCATACAGAAACATGACCAGGAACCCAAACATACTCTAGCACAGTTAGACCTTATCAAAAGTCTACACACCAAATTGTGTCACAAGGCGATGCAAAGGACATAGCAGTGACAAGGCAGGTTCAAGACAGCCTCCTCCTCTTCCCTAGCCCTATTGTACCTTCCCAACCTGTAGGCAAGAATATGTGTTTGAAAAGCACCAGATCGACATTTTGATACAGCTACCATTAGCAATGTGTGAGTGTCAATGTTAGACCTGCCAGATTGTACCTCCCCACTCAAAACAAATGAATCCTGTCATCACTCTGATGTAAGATGGTGGAGTGAACTTGCATTATTTCTTTTGGGCTCAGAGAAACTCATGGATTCCTTTGTCACACATTTATCATTGTTTATTATTAATAGGACTACTTGTACATGGCTATTACGTAGCACAAGAACCAAAGAATGGCCCTACTGGGTTAGATTAATGGTACCTGTAGACCAATATCCTATCTTCTGACAGTGGCCAGCGCCAGGTGCTTCAGAGAGAATGAACAGAACTGGGCAATTATTGAATGAGCCAAACCCTGACCTCCAGTCCCAATGTCTAGCAGTCAGAGGTTTAGGGACACCCAGAGCAGGGGTTGTCTCCTGATCATCTTGACGAATAGCCATTAATGGACCTATCTTCTAATTCTTTTTTGAACTTGCTTATATTTTGAGCCTTCACACCAACCCCTGGCAATGAATGCCACATGTTGACAGTGTGTTGTATAAGAAATACTTCTTTATGTTAATTTTAAATCTATGGCCTATTTATTTCATTGGTTCTTGTATTATGTGATGGGGTAAATAATACTTCCCTATTCACTTTCTCCACACCATTCAAGATTTTATAGACCTCTACCATATCCCCCCTTAATCATTTCTTTTCTAAGATTAACAGTTTTAGCCTTTTAGCAATTACTTCAACAAGGTTTCTGGTAGCTTCAGGTACATTTGTGACATACAAATACAGATTTTTTATCTAAAAAAGGCGCCTTAGACTTTGCAAAACAACTGTCCTTGCTCTGACTAATTCTATGGAGATAAGATTTGCAAGAGAACCTATAACAGGCACCAGATTTTCCAAGCTTAGTTCCCATTTACGCACCCAAATAAGGTCCAGATTTCCAGAAGAAATCAGCACGCAGCCATTTCCATCATGACACTTATTGTGGACACTGAAACTTTCTGAAAATTCTAGTGCTACTGTCCAGTGGGTAACAAACAAAGCTGTTTAACTCATGCAGAAGAACTAGCAAAGCTCACTTTAAAATACCACTGGAATTTCTCCTCTCTAATGACTTAAGAAAAATCACCATTGGGACTTTCTAAGATTTTTTTCCCCTCATTCAAAAGCACTTCTTCCTCTCAGCGGTATGAACAATTCTACTACTTCAAAAGAGACCGTTACTTAAGCTTAGCTCCTCTCATGTAGGTGACCCACCTCTTCCCTACGACCTTGGTCGTGCACTTTCCTTGGCTTCCAGTGAAGATTTTGTCCATCGCGCCAGATGCCCACTCATTTGCCCCCACCATGTCTTCCTCCTCTTCACTTCGCCTTTGGTATTCTGCCTAACGAGCTTGCTCTCCAAGTGCCCCAGAAGTCGCAGTCCTCTTTGCTCAGCAGAACTCCATACAAATGACTGGCTAGTGTGAACTTCCCAATTCAAAGTCTTCTGCTCTTACATGAATGAAAGGATTCTTTCCAGGAAAGCTGTAGACAAAGAACCAGAGAAAGCAGAAAATACATTGTGGACCAGCGTTACACTGGTCTCTTCACTGACTGGGTGGGATTATAAACCAGGCAGCTATGAAGATATGCCTAAAACCTATGATGCCCTGGCCTAAGCGCATCAGTTCACTTCGCTCACATGAGCAGTCCGATTGACTTCATTGGGACAAGACACATAAGCAAAGCTACGCACACACATAAGTCTTTCCAGGATCATATTGAAGCCAGTTGTCCAATCGTGATCAAACCTGAAGTCAAGATGATGTTGGCTAAAGATAAGTTTCACAAATTAGTTCCCAGCTTCAGGCATAATGGAATGTGTCCTCAGCTGATGTAAATCAGTGTTGCTCCATAGGAGTCCATGGAGGAATGGCACCTTACAGACCAAGATCTGCCTCTACCTGTGCTCAGGCACACATTACTCTGTGCTTACAGGATTCAAGCTGTGGCAGGGGGACTCCATGCCTGCCAAAAATGATTTATGGATGCAGATGGCAATCCTCGTTCACTTACGTCAATCATGTTCCTTCGCCCGCTAGCTCCCTCCTCTCTAAAACGGCCTATGTGATCAGCTGGCTTAATAAACCTCTCTTCCTCCGTCAGTCTTGATAAAACCAGAGCTGGTTTTTCTTATTAGCAAATTCAGTCAGTCTAATACCTTTACATTTCGAGTTGTGGGTTCCACTTTGGATTGTGTCACATCTCCTAAGTATCTTAAAGTAATACCTGATGATAGTCTCCCTTCAGTAAACACATCGATTATACTACAAATAAGATTACTGCTAAACACAGCCTTTGACAGAGAGTAAGACGGTCCCTTTGCTTCCTCACTGCCAGAGATGCTGGACTTGATTTCTTACAGGACATCTTCATTATTCTGATTTAACTTGATCCTGCTCCTCCTTGCCTGCAGGGGAACATGACACAACAGACACCTTGAGGAGTTTATATGATAGGGAACTAAAGAGGAGGGAAATGAAATAGTTCACTAACCATGTGCTCACCCTAGGGCTGTTATGGACTGGAGCTGATGCATCTGTACAGTATTGGGGCTGATGGCATGATAGCCAGTGCTAAAGCTCCAGCTGGGCCAGAGTCCTAAAGCCTTTGGGTAATATTAAAATATTTGCTCATAAGCCTCTTTTTGACCCATGTTTAACCTTCATGCAACAGGAGCTCTGTGGTCAGCCATGTTCGAAGGGCAGGAACCCCGAGAGCAGAAGGGAAATGGAGCATTCAGGCCTCAGCTCCTCTCTAACTCCAGGAATGGATGAGACCCTATGGTCAGGGGAAGGAAAGGGGTCATCTCTGCATGCTCCTCTTGCTCTCACCCATGCAGGAACCTTACTGCAGTGTCCCAGCTCAGCACAGTTGGAAGAAGGATGCCAAAGTAAGTTTGCTGGCTATGCACCTCCAGATTCTCCCTTTTACCCTCAGCTAGGGAGAGAAAAGACTGTGGTGATTTGCACTGTTTCATCCCTGTCCTGAGGAAGCTTTGGAAAATGGTTTGGGAGGCAATGAGAGTATATATGGTTACGTGTCTTCTGCTGATCTGAGGAGCTCCGTGGGTAAGTGACAGAGAATCCCTGATTATGCGGTGTTAATTGTGATGGAATAAGTGAGACAAGAGAGTCAAGGGAGAACAGCAACAGAGTCACGTTAACACCACGAAACAGCCAAACAAGGTTTTGGCTTTCAAGCACAGAAACCTGAGCCTGCTAAGCCCCTGGTAAAGACATGGGAAAATTCATGCTAAGGATTGGAAATGTTCTGATTAGGATACACAAGAAAAGAATCAAAACCAAGACATGAGGCATTTAAAACTAGGACTGACCCGTGATGCAGGACATAAATCAACACAACTGTGGAGGAACCTCCTCTGCAACAAGAGATTCTGGGGAAGACACTTTCTGTCAGGGGTTTATTCCCACAAGAGGGAACAGAAAGCTTTGTTTTCTTATGAACAGGACGTGTACATAGAAGCACAGAGCAAAGAGCCTACAGGTAACAGTATGACCATGCCCCACCCCACTAACCACATCCATTCCAAAATAAGGGCAAATAGAAGCATTTAAATTAACTTAAAATAGGCAGAGGCTGGATAATACTTCTGTGCAGATTTAAATCAGCTGGGGACTTTGAAAATAGTGAACAGGAAGACAAAACCCCTCACACGTCCCCAGAGCTGTGTTCAGTAGCATCGAGTCTGAATGTTTGTCTTTCCTTGGTACCCAGGCTTTGTCTGTGACTACATTTAAAAGCCTTTATTAAAGATAATCCAGAGACATTTGGAAGAGAAATTACGTTCCGTCTCTGACAGCCACAAATGCTCCATTTGGCTCAGACCCAATGCTGGTTGTCAGGATAAATTTGCATTTTTTTCTCTCCAACCTGACAGAGTCAAAACTTGAAGAAATTAGATTAGTTTAAAGGAAATGGAAGCAAAGTATAAAAATGTGGTGGCTAAAATGTTGATCTTGTGAATACTGTGCATTTTTATATTGATTTCCCTACATTTCTAGATCACCCTACTGTTCCTGTTCCATACATGTGTCTTGTTTTGTAAATATGTATATTCTTGTTCTGCACCCTTACTAATTCCCCTATGTTTTAAATTGGGTTTCACTTGTAAATTTGTAGACATTGGCTACACTCAGCTTCTCTAGTCATATAAAAAAAAATCTTAAATGCATAAGTAAATAGTCTTTTGATCAAAGTGCGCTGAAACACTTAGGGCTTTTCTTATTTATTTATTTTATTGAAATAGGTTTTTGCCAACTAAACTACCCCGCTCCTTCTTTTCCCCTTCCCATTTTCTATTATTTAGATATAGGTAGATGAATAATTTACGTTATATCTTGCATTAAGTAGAAAAGCTTTTTCCATGCATGCAAATTCAAAAGAACTTTTCCTCCCTTAACAAAGAGGATCTAGAAGGATTGTAAAATCAGTTATTTCTTCAGTCCCTGATGCTGAATTTCTTTATTTTACATAGTCTGACAGCACCATCTGCCGTCCAAAGGAGGAAATGACCTATTCCAGTCTATGCTAGAATGGGTAGTACCTGAGCAGTAAGACAAGAAGCTCTGGTGTTTAAATTCATAGGCCTTGCTCTTGTCCTCTGATCACATATCAGCACATGTCTTGCAATATTAGATTCCTAAGCCGTTTCCATACCAGATGTGGGTAAAACAAAGGGAGATTTAACAGATGCAATTTTACCTGTTTTTTTCCTACATGGGGGGTAAAAGAATGCTGAACATCTAATCAATAACAAAAGGTTGTACAAAGCATTTTTCTATCTCAGGTTCTCAAAGTACTTCTTCAGCATTAAATAAACTCACACGTGGGAGACAGGAATAGTAAGTATTACAGTCCCCATTTTAAGGATGACGATCCTGAGGCAGAGAAACATTCCATACCCTTACCAAGGTCACAAAACAAGATAGTGGCTAAATTAAGGTAAGAAGCCAAGTCAGACTTTTGAACTAGCTGTAAGCCTACACTGAATTCCTTTTATTAACTTGGGATGCTTTTATTTGTAACAGCTGTTCCCCATTGCTTCTACACAGCCTAAGCCAATCTAACTCCTTTTACCACTGAGAGCCTAGCCAGATCCTCTATACCTCTCCATAACATGGCCTCATGCCAGGTCTCTTTGTCAGTGTTACATTTTTTCTAGTCATCTCATTCCCAGAACCCAAAGGCAAAATAAGACCCCCAAAACCTCTGGTTACAAGAGTCTCTTGAAACAAGTTCCAAAGGGGCAGCCGTGTCAGTCTAGTTCAGCAAAACAGGCAAGGAATCCTGTGGCACTTTTAGGCTCTGTAAACACTACAGAAAGTTAGTTTGAAGCTATTTCGAATGAATAAGTTTGAGGTTAGTTGAAACTAACCTTGAACTTATTCGTTCGAATTAACAATATGGACTAATTCAAACTAACATTAGTTCAAATTAGTCCACTTTGTTAGTTTTAACTAACTGCCTTGGTTCGAACTTATTAAGTTCGAACTGAGGGTTAGGTCTTACTCTGCAGTGTACTTAGTTTAAGTGCTTAGTTCGAACTAAGCGGCTGTACTTACTAGTTCAAACTATGTGTTCATTAGTTTGAACTAAGGAATTTCTTACTTCGAACTAATGAAAGTCTGGCATAGACAGGGCAAAATTAGTTTGTATTAAGCCTCCTTAATTCGAACTAACTTACCTGTGTAGACATAGCCTTAAAGACTAACAAATAAGGGTTGCCTCCTTCAAACTAAGATCCTTTGACAGCCTCCATGTCTTGGTTTCAAATATAAGGTTGAAATAGTTCACCGCTATAGAATGATTGTCAATCCACATGTAAAAGACCCTTTCTGTTATATCTTTGATCTGAATAAGGATTTACTCCCAATTTCCATGAAACTACCTTCAGTCAGGATCATAGAAGTTAGAGCCTGCTTGGGTCCCTGAGGCCATCACATTATCTGTGAAGCATCTGCTTCCCTCACTGTGTACATCTACACTGCAGCCAAAGACCTGCTGCACAGCCACCACTCAAGCCCTAGTCCACTGACTTGCGTGAGCCACTTGTCTTTTACTGAAGTATAGACATACCCACAGAGGATGTATTAGGTATAGATTCTGTGCTTTCCCACCATCCCAGCATCACTACCTGCTTCCCTTTTATGATTTCTCTTGCCTAGTATTCCATTAGAAAAGATTCTTGCAACCTTTCCTTGAGAAGTTCCAGCATGGCCATTGTTTGCAGCAGCCATTTGGTATTTAGCAGGGAGAAGGCTCTCAGGCTAGAGAAGTGCCTTTTCTTCGTTCAGTGAATTTCCACTCAGAGTTGGCTGAGATATAAACCATTAAAAACTGCCATTTCCCTCCTCCCACTTACATTCCTCAGGAAAATGCTGGCTGCCTGCCAAAATGATCATTGAATGTGAACAGTCTGAAGAGTTGGGTCCATACCGCCGTCAAAACTGCACTGGCACCGGCATATGCTGTGTGAGGAATGCCTGGGAGCTGCCAAAGCAGATGTAATGGTGGGCATGGCGGGACCCCTGGCTTGCTAAATCTACCCTGCATCACAGAGAAGTAAAGTAATTTACCCACAGTCACCTGTGGATGAGTGGCAGATCTGGGAATAAAACCCAGGCCCCAAGTTCCATTCCAGTGCTCCATTGACTCAGCCACACTGCCTTTCAACTGAAAAGCAGCAAAATATTTACAAAAACCTATTATGTAGGCTCTGCTTGCATTGTACTTTCAAAACAAATCAGAGCAATTGGGTTGAACTGACTTCAAACAACTTTAAAATTTGCTCTGAACATTACAACCAATTTTAACATGCGAGCTTGACATGTATTTTCAGGAGACCCTAAAAAGCAGTTGCTTCCATCTTCACATCCGAAAATCTCCCTACGCTTGATTGTTCTGAACTTTGGGCCTTTCTACATACCGGAACATCTGTTGGTCTCTGTCTAGCATAGTCCCTTCTACGACGCTCACCCTAGAAAAGCAGGTCTTTACTTCGTGGGAAGACATTTCAGCATAGATAATAACAAAACAGTCATATTATAATCATATTACTCAGTAGCTCAGCCAATTGTAACAAACACTTAAAAGTTTCTGGATCATATTAAAAGCTCTAATAAAATCTTCATTAGTGTTAATTTTATGGAAGTTAGAGCAGTTGCACATGTCTCTCTTCTCACATATTCTGATAGATGTCCCACGGACAAACCCATCTAATTATACAGCTGCAAAATGTGAAAATAGGGTGAATTCAGAGTCCCATATTAAACTGTAATTGTTTTGCTGAATTTTCATACCATGTTAAATAGTATCAATATTTCAGGTCCATTGCAGCTGTGTACTACCTGATCAAATGAGCTAATAAACCCAAGACAGATGGCAAGTTGTTCTATCCTTTCTTTATTGCAGTGCAGATCTCTCTAGAGCAATTATTTGAGCAAAAACTTCCCTTCAGTACCACAGAACCTCAGAGTTATGAACTGTCCAGTTGACTGCACATCTTGTTTGAAACCAGAAGTACACAATTAGGCAGCAACAGAGAGAGACCAAAAAGAGCAGCAAAGACAGTACTCTGTTAAACAAACTATATTAAAAAGGGACGGGGGAAGAGACAGAAAGCATCTTTCTTTAACCTGTTGAAGTTTCAAAGCCGTTAAGTCAATGTTTAGTTGTAAACATTTTGTTAAGAGCTAGAAATATCTCAGCCTCATGTACAACCTCTATTCCTGAACCTCATTGGAGGTTCTACTGTACCACAATCACATAGACAGAAACTACAATGTATTTATTGAGATTGAAGAGGCCATTCCTCTCTTAAGGGCAAATAAGACATTTGTATTTAAATTATGTCTGGAATCCTTATACCTGAACAGAAAAACTTCAAAAAAAAAATTCAACCACTTACAATCTCCAAAATATTCATATAAACCTCTCTGACACGTGCCATATACATATTCCAAATTGAAAATTCTTGGACTGAAGTCACATTCATTAGGTCCTTGACAAGCTCATTCGTTTGCTTCTGTATTAATCCCACTCAGCCAGAACTTTTCCACTAATCTTCCAGACTTGTGAGCAACTTCATACATTTGTCGTTGTCATTTAAATCAAGTAACCAATGCACCAAGAAGATGTTTCCTCCCAATTTTGAAAACCTCTATATTCCCTCTCATCTTCTGCTCCCCCAACCCCTACAAAAGATGACTGGCCCAAGATCCTGAGTAGGTGGTGTTCAGTCCTGTGCTAGTGATGGTTTTAAGGTCCAGCACCTCAGTAACACTTCACAGGTCCCAATGATAGCTTTGCTATATCAGAAAGGGGAAAGTGCCAGATATCCAGGGGGGAAAACAGAACATTTTTGAGCCCTGGAAAGTCCTAAGAGACCCATCTAAAATGTTTATTTTGTATCTACAGAAAATATTTTTTGATCATTTCACAAGAGGGCTCTAAAATTTATTTCTGTGTAAGTGGACTTGTATTACTAAGGGAGATCAATTGGTGGAGAAACATAAAATAACCTTCTAAAGTTTCTCCAGAATATTGCTAAAATGCTTGCCCAGTGAATGGGGTACATACAAATATGCTGCTCAGAAGAGGTACATCTGTAATGACTTTTGTTACTTATAAATGGCAGGCTGGATACATGTGGCCATCTCAAATTCCTGCCAGGAAAGTCTCTGGGCCAAGTCTCACCATCCCATATTGTGCTTTAAGAATTAAACATGAAGATTGGGATGATATCTGAAAGTTAGGCCATGCCTGCAACATTAGCACTTACATCAGCCAAACTTGGAGTGTAGGAAAAAACCCACACCCCTGGCTGATGACAGTTTCGCTGACTAAAGTGCAGATGTAGGGATCACTATGTCGGGGTAGAGCTCTCTACCATTAGTAAAAAGTGGCTACTCAGGAGAGCCATTATAACAGCACAGATGCTGCTGCAAGATCTCCACTGTCAGATGCATTTAGAATTGTAAGGAAAAACACAGAAGCTAGAACTTACTTCTTGGTGGGTGAAGAAGCAGCTAAGGCCATGGTGACAATCCCCAAGTTTGTTTACAGCTGTGCCTCTGTTTGAGCACTTGTTATGCCAATGGGAGAACAAATCCTGCCGACATCATTTTGCACAGCAGTGGTTTGATCAGTGAAATATACAGCCATCAGGGGGTTGAATTGTTTTTTCTCTACAACCCTAGACCAACAGCCGTTTTACTGACAAATGTGCTAGAGCAGACTTGGCCTTAGACTAGGAGTTTTTATATTTAAAGGAATGCTACAGTGATGCTTTAGCACCAAATCAAGCTTCCAGGTTTTTTCAGAACTTTTTTTTAAACTGCAATGAAAACAGATGAGAGTCCTGTGGCAACTTATAGACTAACAGATTTCCTCAAGCATAAGGTTTCATGGGCAACAACCCACTTTGTCAGATATACCTTAAGGTACAACTGGATCTGCTCCATTCCCTCAGACAAGAGACAAACACCTACAAGATCTCTACCAGGCATTCCTGAAACTACAGTACCCAGCTGGTGAAGTGAAAAAACAAATTGACAGAGCCAGATGGGTACCCAGGAGCCGCCTACTAAAGGACCAACCTGACAGAGAACAAAGGAAAACCTCTGGTCATCACCTACAGTCCCCAACTTAAATCTCTCCAACACATCATCAAAGATTTACAACCTGTCCTCGAAGATGATCCCACACTCTCTCAAGCCTTGGCAGGCAGGCCTATCCTTGCTTACAGACAGCCTCCCAACCTGAAGCAAATATTCCCCAGCAACCAAACGCCATACAACAGGAACACCAGTGCAGGAACCTATCCTTGCAACAAACCCGGTTGCCAACTCTGCTCACACATTGACTCCAGGGATACCATCAGAGGCCCCAACTATCAGCCACACCATCAGAGGCTCATTCACCTGCACATCCACTAATGTGGTATATGCCATCATGTGCCAGCAGTGCCCCCTCCCATGTATATTGGGCAAACCAGACTGTCCCTGCGTAAAAGGATAAATGGACACAAAATGGATATCAAAAATGGCAACATCCATAAACCAACAGGAAAACACTTCAACGTCCATGGACACTCAGTGGCACACTTGCAAGTTGCCATACTTCAAAAAAGAAACTTCAGAAACAGACTTCAGCATGAAACTGCAGAGTTGGAGCCTAATCTGCAAGTTTGACACCATCAGGCGGGGTCTGAATAGAAACTTAGAATGGTTAGCACATTACACAAAGTGATTCATCTGTTCACACATTCTCTCCCTTAGATCTACTGGTGTGAATGGGCCCCTTCTGCTCTCTGAACTGACTTTGCTAACACTTGCCCTCCTCCATTCTGGCATATGTATATATACCTCTCCACTGTAGTTTCCACTTCATGCATCTGACAAAGTGGTTGTAGCCCACAAAAGCTTATGCTCGAAGAAATGTTAGTCTATAAGGTGCCACAGAACTCTCACTGCTAATGAAAACAGGTGTGTCTGAACTGGTCTGATTTCCCTCAAGTGTTTCAAATCTCAGCGTTACAATAGCACACAGGGACCAAGTGAAACCAACTTTGGTCCCAAACTGACAGATACTTGCTCAGGTTGGTGAATTTACTTCTGAGAGTCATCACATTGCATTCAGTGGAAGTTTCATCGGCATAAGTTGCTGCAGGATCGTGTCCTAATCAGATATTAGCCGCGAGTAAGTTTGGGGCAGTAGTCTGCAATAGTATCTGCACGGGCAGTTCATCCACCTACAGGATTATGAAATGAACACAACTCCGTTTGGTGTGATGGCAGAACTGGGGCCTCACTAGTGGAAAGAAAAAGGGACTGGGTGAGCAATCTTTTTAATTTGTCCAAACTGAGTGAAATCCAAAAACTGAATGCACAGAATTAATAGTGAAAAATACAATTGATTTTTAATGAACTACGGCATAGAAAAAAATACTTAAAGAAAATGAGCTATTTAAAAAAAAATTCCCTGACACTGTCTCTTTAAAATTTAGCACCACATTCTCCTTTGAGATGCACACATGCATCTGACTGATGTCAATCAAAGCAGCATATGTGCATCTGAGGGCAGAGTCTGTGAACATAATATTTTATGAAGAATTTTATTAAGTCAGAATAAAGCATCACAGTCTCTATACAAGACTTCTCTGCTACAGATACTCTACCCTTCAACTTTGCAAAAAATACCTTCAGTTGACAGTGAAATTTCTGGATTCATAGCTAGGACAGTTATACGCCTTTAAAATATTGGTTAAAGCAAGCAAGGTGAAAGGAAATAAAGTGCATTATTGGAAGATAGCATCCCCTCACATAAATGGATCTTCTTAATGTGTCAAGAAAAATAAATCCAGAAGGAAGAGAGATGTAGAGAGTGAAAATGCATTAGCAAATACAGATAAATTTGTTTTTAATAAAGGAGTTAATTTTCTTTCAATCCTATATAAAACAATAGCAATTAAAAACTTCATTTTGAAAGTAAAATATTTACATATGAACAAGTAACTGTGCAAAATTTACATGAAAAAAATGGAAAGACAGGATTTCCTAAAAGACAAAAATAAAAGGTGTAACAGTTGTCAGGTGTTGATAAAAATACTGATCAGCATTCAGTTTACACGCAAGAGAGTTAAATTCTAACATGAGAGTTCACACGAAGAAAGCCAAAGTATTTACAGTCATAAAAGTACTATCAATAGACAATTTAATACAATAACCTCTGAAAATATAAAGAACCAATTAGTATATTTGTAATAAAAAAATAGGTACAAAGAAGGGACTTTGCTCTGGACATCTTTAAAGTAGGCCCACAGCTTGCATACAGTCTTTTAGCAAAATAATTATAGTTTACATAGCCATTTTTTATGTTATGTGCCAAAAATTATGTACAATTACCGACAAAATACACCAACCATTTTTCAACACTTGATTCACACTGAGAAACAGTCTTTTTGATGATTCCTCTCAACTTTGATTTTATTTAATCTAAGCTTTCACTTTAGCTAAAAAACACAGTGCAAGTAAAATATACTTATGCTGAAAAGGTTTTTCTTTTTTCTTTTTTTTTTTTTCTTTTTTTCTTTTTTCAAACTTTACAGCTTTACAAACTATAGTAAATAAAATGCATTTTTACAGATGCTGATAAAACATTCAGAAGTAACCCTCCTTTATGGGATTTCAGGGCCTCTAATAAGCAATAATGTGATTAAAAATTGAGGTTATGTTTCAATTAATTGTATATCCCTCTAGAATTTGACCATTCGGGGGAAGATAAATATTCTTAAAAATCAGTTTGCTTTGCTAACTGACTGTTTAAAAAAAGCTAAATGAAATGAGGTCATCTGCTGTAGACATGTCTCTATAATAAATTTAGTTAAGTAAAACTGAACTAAAATGCACAATTAATGTTGAAACTGCTACAGGTATGACAAAGGGTAGCTAGTTATTTGCTAAACGATTCCATCAGTCTTTATATATGGCTTGTTTGGCAAGAAGGCCACTCAATCAAGAGATGAGTTAAAATTTAATTGTCCGTTTCTAGCATCCACAGGCCTTGCAAGTATTCTCACTGTTACAGAAATGTATCTCTCTTGTACTGAAGAGTTTATTTATAAACTGGAATATAAAACTGTTCCATGTAAAGAGGTGGTTGTTTTTTAAACAATATCCCATTTGCTTGTTACAAAAAGGCGTAATCTGCAAATATATAAAAAATGTCCTCAGGTGTCTCTCCGTCAAAAATACCTTGATCTTTTCCATTTTACTTAAGGAATGCTTTGTATAGCAACAGTGAATGGCTTGTCTCTCGCTCATTTTCTAAACAAAATATGAGGTCCCTGAGGTTCACCCGCGTTATCCTTTGTCGCGTAAACTGTCTGGTTGTTCCAACTCCAGAGCTGCCTGGGACTGGTGTACTTGTATTGGATCCCTGGAAGTGAGAAGAAAAGCTACAGTCAGAATGTTGAAATATCCACAGAGAGTTCTTTGTGACAAGAGCCTGTGACAGTTCTACAAACAACAAAACAGATGGGATATAATGTAAAAGGCTGCTCACAGAAAGACACCTAATTTTGTGTGCTATTAGAACAGAGAGACCGTGCTTTCTAACAGTAGCCTAGCTCTGAGCAGCCTGCAGCTCCCAGTGTTCTAGTATACAACCTGCAAAAAGAAAAAAATAGCTAGTCCTTTTATTGTCCGCCTCATCTGTTGGAAAAAGCTGTCCAATTCATTCATTCATAAACAGAGTTTATCAGACACTCTATTGCAGAGGGGTAGCCATGAAATAAAGTTTCAGAAGTGCCTGTGTGATACAAGATTTTCAGCCCCATTTTAAAAAGCAACTCGGGGTGCGATCCACACCCCCACTCCAATCCCTTTCATCTTGTGTAAGGGGTTGCAAATGGTCCCTACAGACATGTATCTAGCTGGGGGAGAATTCCCCCACTGCAGGCACTGTGGAAGTTTGCCAAAAAGCTGCCTTCCTAGGGTCCCTTAGCATGTGCTAACCATTCACATTAAACTGTTTGTTCAACCTTGTATTTAGCTGTGACACTCTAAGGTTAAGTCTACACTAGCACTTTTGTTGGTCAGTGGTGTGAAAAAACACACCCCTGACTGATAGAAGTTTCAGCAACAAAAGCACCAGGGTCGACAATGCTATGTCAGCAAGACACGCTTTCCTACCCCTCATTGGGGGTGGCATAATGATTCAGAGGGGAGAGCTCTCTTGTTGCCACAGAGAAGCTATACGGGAGACCTTATAGTGGGGCAGCTGCAGCAGGACAGTTCTGTGTAGTGTAGACATGGCCAACGTGCCTTTCCCAGGCCAGAGAAAGGACTCTGTGTAGTTCAAAAGCTAGTCTCTCTCCCCAACAAAAGTTAGTCCATCCAGCTCATCCCTCTGATCTCCTGGGACTGACGTGGCTACACCACAATTACAAGCAACATGGAGAGTAAGTGATCTCCATCCTCTGTAGAAACAACCCTGAGTTACATATTTCAAGAGACTTACCTCCCCCTTGAGACAAAGAAAGTCCAGTTCTTTTTACCCTGCCCTCTAGGCCAGATGTTAGGAACCTTTTGGCATTTTTGCTGCTCTCCTCTAGACTCCTTCCAGTTTCTCCACAACTTTCTTAAAGTGTGCACCATGAAATGCACATAGCATTCCAGCTGAGGCCTCACCAGTGCTGTGTAGAGCAGCATAACTTCCTCCTAGACTTCACATATGACATTCACCCCAAACTCGTATCAGCCTGTTTCACACTGCTGAATCATAGTAGCTGGGGATCTACTGTAACTCTCCAATCCCATTCAACAGTTTCTGATTCATAGTCATTGTGATTTACTATAACTCTCAGATCCTATTCACCAGTCCCATTGCCTAGCCACTTATGCCCACCTACAAAACTGAGAATTTGATTTTTTTCCCCTTCTTAAGTGCCGATCCTTGCACTTGTCTCTACTGAATTTCATCTTGTTGATTTTAGACCAATTCTCCAATTTGTCAAGGTTGCCCTGAATTCTAATCCTGTACTCCAAAGTGCTCTAACTCTTTCCAACTTAGCGTCATCCACAGATTTTTAACAGCACACTCCCCACTCGATCACCCACGTCATTAACGAACATATTGACTAGTACTGGACTCAGGAGAGAGCCTTTGAGATACCACTAGCCAATCTCTCCTGGTTTGACAGCGTACAACTGATAACTTCTCTGAGTATATGGTTTTCAAACAGTTGTGCACCCAGCTTATGCTCAGGCTTAGAAGAGTTAGATTTTTATTAGACTGATCTATTAAATGTCAATTTCATCACACGCACACAAACTAATAAAAATATTTCCAGCAATAACAATCAAAATTTACTGATTAGCAAGGTTAAGAATATGCTGCCTAGGAACTCTAAAGTTGATTTACAGCTAAAAATTCTGACACAAGATATTGACAGTTTGTGTTTTAACAGTTATAAACCTTAAACTTCATCTCAACATCTACCGTCATTAAACACTATGCAGCCCTGTGTGAATGGGGTCCTCCTTCAACCCTGGAAACCCTGGCTGATAAACCCTTCTGGTAAATTCTACAGCATGTCCAGTCTACTGAGGTATCTTCACCAAGCATGCTTATTACTGTTTTTTCTTTAAGCTCCGGGTACAACACAGTATGGTAACATGGGGGAGGCCAGCCCCTTTCATGTCCTCTGTCTCAGCCTTTTGTGCTGCTTACTTTCTTCCCTGAGCAAATGAGCTAATTACCTCACAAACGCCTCGGGTTCTCTGTAGGTACATGTGATCCCTTCTGTTCTCCCAAACCTGCTCAAACTAACTCCCTCCTACTCTCTAATCACAGCTGATGTTCTTGGTGAGCTAAGTGACCTGGGTGTCAGCTTCCAAAGGGCTCTATCTGTAGATGCTAACAGCACTGTTATATAGATGCTCAATTTTCCACTACTGTGGAGGTTTAAATAGATAAAAATAAGAACTAAATACTTCAAACCCATAATTTTATGCAACTGGAAAATTTACATTAATAAAAATAGAAAAATGTTTAAAAATAACCACCAATATCTGTCAAAATTATAAGGACTAAAAGTCATTCTGTCAATTTCCAAAGGGATCGCTGTGTTAGTCTAGTCCAGCAAAAAAAAACACAAGGAGTCGTGTGGCACTTTAAGACTAATAGATTTATTTTTCGCATGAGCTTTCATGGGAGAAAATCCCACTTCGTCTGGGATTTTCTCCCATGAAAGCTCATGTGAAAAATAAATCTGTTAGTCTTAAAGTGCCACACGACTCCTTGTGTTTTTTTTTTTCATTCTGTCAAGCCTACTTAATAGTTTCTGGACCACAATTTCCCTACTTTATTTAGCAAAAACAATTAAAGATCTGTGGCACTTTACAGACTAACAAATTTCTTTGGCCATTTCATCAGATGGGTTGCAGCCCACAAAAGGTTACACCCAAAGAAATTTGTCAGTCTGTAAAGTGCCAAAAGACTTTCATTGGTTTTGCTATATACAGATTAACACAGTTACTCCTCTGGAACTAGTTTATTTATGAAAATATCATGCAGGACAATGTCAAAAGCCTTACTACAATAATCAATATATCACATCTTCTGCTTGTCCCTTTAGGCACTAGGTCAGTAATCCTGTCAAAGAAGTTGGTTTGGCATGATTTGTTCTTGATAAATCCAGGCTGGCTATTCCTTAAAATCCTATGATTCTTTAAGTACACACAAATTGATTATTTTTATTCCAGTATCCTTCTAGGTGTCAAAATTAGACTGAGTGATCTATAACTCCCTAGATTCCCCTTTTAAAGACAGCTACTATGTTTGCCCTATGGGATCTCACCCATCCTCCTTGAGCTCTTAAAGATAGTTGCATAAGAGTTCTAAGACTGCTCCAGCGGGCTCCTTGAGTAGTTAAGGATAATTCATCATGGCCTGATGACCTGAATGCATCTAACCTTATCCAAATATTCTTTAACCTTTTCTTTTCCTATTTTCGCTTCCCTCTTGTTAATATTAAGAGTGTTGAGCATGTGGTCACTAACCTTTTAAGAGTTGTCTATACTCTAAGTCGGTGATTGTCAACCACTGTGCCAGGACACATTATGGAGTTACCACACAGGGGTAAGTGTGTCGCGGAGAGCTCGGAAGATGGCTGGATTTGGCCTGGGGGAGGTGGGCTGACGTGTCCTCTGCAGGGCTGCGATATGCCACCAAGTGTGTCACGATGTGCAGAAGCTTGAGAACCACTGCTCTAAGTGCTAGCAGGGGTGCCAGAATTTCCTGGTCCTGAAGGGAGCAATCTCTGTCCATGGTACTTAAACCTAATGGCCATGCTGTCAGATGCAGCACCTCCAGGTCTGGATGGAGTATCTGGCTGTGGTGCTGAGAGATCAGATCCAAGCAATACAGAAGCTGGATTGGATGCTCTCTCTCTCTGATGACACCAAGACCGGACGCTAATAGCCTCCAGACACAAAGGGCAGGTATAAGTGATCTCTCACCCAAACCTGCCTCTGTCACAGAGGGGCAACAAGAATGGCCATGGTCTTGTCTTTCCTCATCTTACAGATTACTCTGAGTCAGGAAATTGGTGGACAAGGCAGATCAGGCTTGTTCTACTGTAGAGCGGGTCTGCCTCTGGAGCAAAAGCTCTAGCATTTGACATGTCCCTTGATGGCAAACTAACTTAGGAGATATCCCCAAAGATGGGAGAGATCTGTGGTAATTGGTCAAAGATTGTCTGCTCAGAAGTTTGCCAGATTGTTGCTGACTCTGGGAATACGAAAACCATTGAGGTCAACCCACTCCGAGGCACCAAGACCAGAACCTGATAGCCTCCAAACAGAAAGGTGCCCCCTTGTTTTCTTATGCAGTGCATAAGGTATTGCGTTGTCTGACAAGCCACACTACTGAATTTCAGAAGACTGGCAGGAGCGTCCCATAGCTCTAGTCTGATAGCTCTGAGTGTCAGGATGTTCACGTGCACCTCTTCACTGTCCACTGGGTCAGCTGCAAAAGTCAGCCCACAGCCACTCATCTCATTTGTGGCTTTACAAGGAGAGAATCTCTGGTACCTAGGGTTGCTCTGACTATAACAGGGAGACATCCCTGCTCTGCATTGGGAAGAAGGTGTAGTCTGATGGTGAGAAATGGTATTCCTCAAATGGCTGTGCTGAGGGGTGATGCTCAGCTCTAGCTGTCTGGCACTTCATTGATGTCTCTGGTGCCTTTATTGCTGCCAATGCCTGCAATTCCTGCTTATTTGGTACCACTCTCTCGGCAGAGGACTTTGGTGCCCTATCCTTCAAGAGGAAAAGGCACATCACTCCTCAATGTCTGCTGCAGGGTGTGGTCTCCATTCAGCCCCTACTGTCAGCCTCACCCTTAGGCTATGCACCTGCACCAAATCGGATGTTGTTGCCAGTCCCAGCACCAAGTCTGTCAGTACCAGGGCAGAAGAGACAGCCTGTTTTGGTACTGAGAACAGCAGCCCCTGATACTGACAGCCTTAGTGCCAGTGAGAGGGTCACTGGATGTTGCTGATGTCGAGTTTGTCAGAGTTTCCTTGCCTATCTTCTTCTCACTGCTAGACCAAGAAGTGATGCATCTGTGTGGAGGAGCATTGAGAATAACCCTTTGTGATCCCTGGAGCCGGGCTTCAGGTGACATGCATCAATTTCAAGCAAATGTAGGTTCAGCCAGGTGTCCCTCGACTTTCAAGTGCTCACTGAGGATTTACAGACCATGCACTTCTGAAGGGTGTGGCTCACTCCCAGACAGAATAGCATTGGCTACACTGTTTAACGAGGGGATTAAGTCATTGTGTGTCAGGCGGGTTTAAGCCCTAAAGATTTAGAAGAGACTACCATAGCAGCTGGCACAAGATGCCTTACCTCACTGACCAGGGAGTTAATGAGAGGGTATGCCTTTTTTGAGAAAACGTCCAAATTAGTGAGTATATCAGAGAGAAAGAGAGTGAAGGAGTATTTCTTTAACCTCATCTTGTAGTTTCAGTCTGACACTGGAAGGAAGGTAGCAAGCTGGACACTCACCAGATTCCACACGCTGCAACAAGTAGGAAGGGTGAAACAAAAAAGGGTTGTGGCTGTTCTGCCCCTCAATGGAAACACAAGGCTGCACGGGAGGCATGTGAGGCTCCAAGTCACACTGCTACCAGTACTCAAAAAAATCCAGCCTCAAAAGCATGAAGCACATGCACGCCTGTACAGGGATCCATGCCAACACATTCAAAGGACACAGTTTATTCTACCGACAAGACTCCAGGAAAGAGAAGCCTCCCTAATCGGTGCAAGAAAGTTTCTATGCAATTAAACACAGGTTTGGGTGCAGTGGGAAGAGACATGCACACATTAATGAAAACAGGGGCAAGTGAAGAAGCTAGTTGAAAAGTAAGGATCCCATTGGAGAAAGTCTGGAATGGCAGAGAAAGTGCCCACACTGAAATGTAAAGGGTCCTTAAAGTTAAGATTATATTACTATACCTGTAGAGAAGATATCAGGGTGAGAAATGTACGCTATAAATACAATACTGAAACCAAAATACTTGCAATTTTAACATTACAGAAAGTCACAGTAAAATGATTAATTGCATTTTAAAGCTGATTTTCACTATGCTGACAGCAAAAATATGATCACAGCAAAAGCAAAAACATCATTTTCCATAAATTCCTTAATATAAAGAAATTTGCCCAATGAATTTAATATTACCAGAAATAAAATACTAGCGCTTGTGTGAATAACTAGACTGGAAGTGCACATGGATGTCAAGTGTTTCCTTATTACTGGTTAAAATATTCAGATACATGTGGGGAAGTGCTATGACCAGCAGATGGCATACACAGGCCAACTAGTCTGTCTGTGCCTTAATATGAAAGAGGATTTATTGTCTACATGGCTGCTACAGCTCCTTCATATTAAACACTTCTAAAATACAACACGGATTTTCATCCCCCTGGGATCTTTTCTACTACACTTTTAGAAGGCTACTGATAAGAATCATTTAAAGAAAAGCGAAGTAGATTTTCATTTTATATGTTTTATCCTCATTTCGTTTTACTTTATTTGAAAAGCAGCAGTGTTTTATTGATATAGTATTCTGGTTATAGTATGATTGTAGGGTAGGTAAATAGTCATTTTCCTATATTGCTTTTGTACCAGATGATACACCACAAAGGTCTAAAGGATGTTTCACCGGTGGGCCCAAAACTCAGCTATAGCCTGTATTTCCATTTATTTAAAAAGGGATGTTCTGCAGATACAGTACAATAAAGATGCAAGAAAAATTACAGTACTTTAAAAGCATATGAATGAGATACTGAAAAATGAACTGTAATAGCATCCTTCAGATCACAAAGGAATATCTTCATGCTCAGCCTACATTACTGATTAAGAAACTAATGTGTTTGAGATTAGTGCCTCCCTAGCAGGTAGTTTATACTGTACAGTACAGCTATTCTGAGGTCCATAAATTCTGGTCATGAAATCAGAAAGCACGTTAATAATGTTTACTGGCTCACCAGATAAATAATTATCCTAATTACGGGACGAAAGGGCCAGACTGTCAGAGGTGTTTAGGAGCCTTAAAATGCAGATAGGTACCTACTTGGAGCCTGAAAAGTGTCTAAGGCATACTAGATACCTATCTGCTTCTTTGTATCTTTCAAAATACCTTTGAAAATCTGGCCCTCATTATTTAAAAACAAAAATAGTTTATTTTAGGAAAGTATTACATAATCTATAGAGCTTACCATCCTTAGAGCTTGTGAAATTTTCTGAACTAAACCCAAACCACAATCTAAAACAAGTTATTTGTAAAGGTTCAATGAACTTTTTGATAAACTTAAAGGATTTTGATCTAGTCCCCAGACTAGCTGAATTTCAGATCTGTTGGGAAGATTGTGTATGTATAATGAAGATTGGAAGGAAAGGCAGAGGTGTTGTGGTAGTACAGGAAAATATCAGTGTAAGTTTCAGAATTAAAAAAAAAACCAAAATTCACTAGTTCCCCAGTCCTACATGGAGTTCCATGGGAGTAGACTCCTGCATAGATCTCAGGACAGCTAAAAGATTTAAGGGCTGTATGTTAATGTACAAATATTTGGGGTTTAAGACTCTAAGATTTACACAGACCCCAAACTGAAAATAACTTGGGAACCAAAAAGGGCGGGACACAAACACACAACTGTTACATGTCAGTGTAAGGTTGACCAAAACATGTAAATACAGATGCTGGCAAGTTTCATACACCCACTGTTACATTTAGAAATATGGCTGCTACTTGTGAATCTTAAAGAACCCAAACAACTTGAATTCTTTATCTATCTCTTGCATCTCAGTTCACTCCAGAGTCTATATATAGAGATGATTTATCTGAAAGGCTCAGGCAGCTACTAGGTACAATATAATGAGCTAAATGCAAAAACTGGTTTCAACAGTTAGCATAAAAGGTACAACCACAAATGTTTGAGTTATGACATAAAACGGCATTAAGATGACTCTCCCCCTCCCCCCCCAACTGCTTAATTAAATCAACTAGTCAGGAATGAAATACCTAAACAGATTACAAACTGTTTTACTGAATTCTGAGACAGCCCAATTACTCTGTAGAGGTGACTTTACATGCAATTAAGATTCAGCATTCCTTTGACATCAAAGGCTTGCATTTACAAATCTGCGTCGAAGTACTGACAAACCTTATTTTCCACACTTGTAATAAGCCGTAACTACAAACTGTATACAAATGGTGACACGTGGAGCCTAATTTAAAATTATTAAGTGAAATACTGCATAGGCACAGCTGTGACTATCAGATCAAAAGCAGCTGGTTTGTAATTAATCAGACAAAAGATTAGATTTCCAGAGAACCTATTGCTAATTGGTTATCCAGTAATTGATTATTCTGAGATAACTACATTAGTCAGATTTAGTCCAAACACATCAAGTGCTCCTAGTGAATGTAAAATACATTCACTAACCCAAGTTGCACTAGGAGATAAGGTTGCACAGCTAAGCCCACAGAAGCAGGCTGTGCAACAGTGACCCTGCCCCTGCATACAAGGAAAATCATAAGCTTTAATTTTGACATATTTCTAAGACCACATCCATTTTTTACAGCCTTATACAAGGGGGCAGCATACTGCAACTTTTACTGCTGTGTTTATACTGTTACAATTGACAATTTTATGGGTTTACATTTTATACAAAACTCTTTTCTCTTGAATGTATGTATTTTAATAACCTTGAACACTCAAACACTTATGCCAAACGGTGTTTAGCAACTTTAATTTGCATGCTTTTATGTGTCAAAATATCATTTATTACTATCATGTTTGTTGCATAATCAATTACATGTTACAGCATAGTAATATGATTCATAGAATTATTACCCCAAGAGCTGAATGAGAAGCACAAGATGTTTTACTATTCTGAAATAAAGGTCTTGATTTCATGCTAATTATCCTACCAATAAAGAGTACAGAAAATGACACCGGCAAAACTGTTTAATGCTTTTTATGCTGCTATCAATTCTGCATGCACTGTCACTTGGAGAGCAAACTCTTAGCCAAGCCACAAGGTCAAAAAACTACAGAGCTTAAAAAACTTTGCCAACCCCAAGAAACTGTCGTTCTTTTAAGCCTTACAGAAACTGTATTTTCAAAAAGTCTTGCACACAGGAAACTCTGACTCTATTTCCTGTTTATTAATAAGTCTGTAAATGCACCAGAGCATAAAGCACACAGATCAGTATACTCCGTTTTTGGTCACTTTAATGTCCTAAAGTCAAACATTAAATCTTTCTGGCTACTCCCCCACCCCCAACCAGGTGTAACTATGCCTGGCAGAAAATGCAGCTGAACAGTTACAACTTCAAAAAGGAAAAAAAAAATGGTTGAATTGATTGTCCTTAACGTCATCAAAAACTAGAGCTACTCCAAAATTGCAGAAAAAAACTGGAAAATATTTAGAAACTATGGAGATTCTATAGAAAGTTTCTGCTGTCTAATTCAGTGATCATTTCAAACCACTTTGATTAGTTATTTCAGCAGGGCAGTGGCCCCAATGGCATTAATTTCTCAAAGAGAAAGTTAGTTACTTTATAATAATAGGAGAATCTTTGAGACATGAGGTCCCCTATCTGCACTCTGGCGTGTGCACATTCACCCCGTGCATACAGAGCTGGAGAATTTTGAAAGCAGTGTCTGTTGATCTGCATGTGTGCCCAGGCTCCCCTCCTGCCTTCAGTGGAGGAGATAAAAGGGTGTAGAGGGCCAATAGCTTCTCCAGTTCCTTCTCAACCACAAATCAGAGAAGATCCAATGCCGAAGGGGAAGACAGCAGTTAGTGAAATACAAATAAGGATCGCACATCTCGGAGAGCCTCCAGTTTCTTACTGCACTTTAAAATAATTACTGCTGCTCAGAAAACTTTCATTCACAAAGGAAGAGAATAATGAAAGGGAAAGACTTTCTTGAAGAGCACAGAGCAACAAACCCATACCTCATGTGCATATAAGAGTTGCAATGATACTTTACCTCTGTCCCTGATCCAGACCCTGGAGAATCCACTTTTCTCTTCTTTCTAGGACCAATCGCAGCTAACGCAGTTAAGTTGGCATCCCTCTGTCTCATTTGGGCTAGCTCTTGTTGCTGCATCTGTAGTTTTTAAAACAGAACCACAATCCATTTATTTTCCCTTCTGATTTCCTGAGAATATTTAAATTGTTAAAGGACATGCTCATCTGAACACATACCTCCTTGGCCTTCTGTTTCAACCTAAGCTGTTCTGGGTCTTCTTGTCTAGATCGAGACTGTAGGTTGGTAAAGGGTATAAGGGAAAAAAGTACATAAATTAATAAAACTGCAAAAAAAAAGTAGACACTAAATAATATGAATTTCTTGGCATGCACTAAAAACAAGGAGAGTCCTGTGGCATCTTAAAGACTAACAAACTTCTTCAGACACAAGTTTTCGCAACTTGCATTCGATGAAGTGGGTTGCAGCCCACAAAAGCTTATGCTCCAATGAATCTGTTAGTCTTTTAGGTGCCACAAGACTCTCATTGTTTTTGCTGTATGTGGACTAACATGACTACCCCTCTGGAACTTGGTATGCATTATTTCATCTGCTTTGAAGTAGTAGATGGGAGTCGGAAAATCTAAAAAAACTATCAGACCACCCTGAAGATTCCTAAAATTAACTTTGGGTGCCTAACTAAGAATACCCAAGTTCAGAATTTATTCCCTTAATGCAAGTCTCTATACGACTATGAATCTTTAAACATATGGCAACCAGATTTTACAGCTTTCTGAGGCACCCATCACTAAAGTAGTTAATGAAGATGCGCTGTAAGTTCATTCCGTATTTCACTTAGTTAATTGAAAAAAAAAAAAATCACTGTCCTTTCATTTCTTTATTCAGAATCAGCATACAATAAATACAAAGCAGCTCCTACTTTGCATGCAAATTAAGCAGACTGGCTGTTTTCACAAAAATTATACTGTACTGAAATCACACATCAACAATGTGCAGCAAAGGGATGATTTAAAAAGAGCATCCCTCTTTTGTTGGACACAAATGGCATCCAAATATCTGACTATTCATTTCTGCAGTCATCTGTGTAGAGGACTAACCTACACATCTTGGAGCCTGATATTTATGCCAGTTACAAACAAACAGAGATTAAATTTATGTTTACCAAAAGGGAACTGCACCTTGACCCTGGTAAAATGTTAACCTTTTAGCATACAAATGCCCATCTAACTATGAACAAAGGTACCACAAATGCCCATGCAACTTAAGGAGCTGCTTGCACAAATGACCAATTAAAAGGCTAACCGGCCATTAGTTCTAGCAATTACCCAGTTTGTGTCAGCAAGTGATCACTTAAATAAACAGGTGTGAGTCAGCAACCCCCTTCTTCTATCCACTAACTACAATACTGTTTTCCAGTTCAAAAACTACCTTGTGCAGATTTATTCTCTTAGTTTCTTTTTTTCTCAAAGCAGGCAAGGATATCAATCCTTGATGGAGGCCCAGTGAGCTACAAAAATATTGTAGAGGGCCACCTTTTTTGATCAGAGAGGTGGAAAAAAGTGTAGCTTAAAGCCCATTTTGATTATGGAAACAAATGGGGCAGGGAGAAGAGGCTACATTACATGATTTACAGTGGAAAGCATAGAAGAGCTCTAGCTAGAGTGTGTGCTCACCAAGCTCCATATCCGAGATCAGAAATGGAGCTGTTTCGGTGCATGTCTTATAGAATAAAAGGCCCCTATTCTTTGTGTACCCAAAGTGACTCTCTGCAAATCGAAGTGAAATCCAAGGACTTGCCTTTGCTGCACGCATTAACATTTCCCTTTCTTGCTCATCTTTTCTCTGTTTTTCTATTTGATCCAGTTGTTCAAAGAACTTGAGCTGTGCCCGAACATCACTTGCTTGCTCATATCTTTCATCATCCTGAAAACATGGTAAAAACTCTTTTCATTGCAAATCTTAAAAACAAAGCTGGCAGCTTGTACTATACAATTAAATAAATTCACATGCTTTTAAACACAAATGTTCACTTAATCCTTTTCAAACACCAAATTTATCTTTAAACTAGTCAAAGTGGCAAAAACTCATTAAAAAAAGAAAAACCACCCCCAAACCAAGCTCTCTCTCGTGTTCTGTGATCTCCTCAGGAGTTGACTTTTAAGTAATAGCACACAACTTTGGGGTCTTTCAAACATACACCACAGTTGTTTGGTTTTATTTTAAAGCTGTGCTCTGTGCGGCACAGTGTTCTATCTGTTCTTGAAAGAATCATATCGGGAATTCACACTTACATGACAGAGTCGCTCTCATATCATAGAACCATAGGATCATCTAGATTTACGCCCTGCTAACATGCATGGTTTGTTGTGCCTAACTATCCAAGACAAACGGCTATCCAGCTTGTTTTTCAAAACCTCCAGTGAAAGAACTTCCACAACCTCCCCAGGCAGCCTGCTCCACTATCCCACTGAAATGTTCTCCAGTCCCAACCCCATTGCAGTAGTGACAGGGTGAAGGGTGTCAATCAGACCAGATGGAGATGACCACTTGCTTAGGGGAAAGATGATGCTCATTCAGCCTCTAAACACCTTCCCACCCAGAATGCACACAAGTTCAGGAAAAAAAACAGGAACATCCACTTCCCTTGGCTGCTTATAGGTCAAATGGGATAAAGCAAGGGAAGCAGGGAGACTCCACCACAGACCTTCCAGGGTAGGCCTCAAGATGCCTCCCCATCTGCCTTGCCCTATAGGAAGTTGTAGATGCAAAAGCTAGGTTTCCAGGTTTGCAGTGTTTATGGCCAGACTCTTTTTTGTTGTAGTTGGTTTGTTTGTTTTAAATTGGCAGGGAGAATTTTTTCTCTGGGCACAGATAGAAAAAAAAAAAAAAAAAAAGTGCCCACCTTGGGGGCTTGGCTGGTTAGAATAGCAAGAATAAAAGGATCATAATTTGAAAAGGAGTGGTGTGAAGTAAATAAATTGATGTATTTTACAACATGCAACTGGCATCCAGTATGGAGAAGAGTGTTCTAGAGCAGTGGTTTTCAAATCATGGATCTGGACTCAGTACTGGGTTGTAGATCCTCTGATATTGGGTCGTGACACCTCTTGCAGCTTCTGTAGAAAGACTGAAATGCATTGCTCGAAGACATAATTGCTGGGTTGTGAGAATGCTTTTTTTTTTTTTTTTTTTTTTTCCAAAAAAGGTTGAAAACCACTGTCCTAGAGGCTGGTCCCTAAAGTTAGCCTGAACATTGGACTCAGGAGATGGCTGATGTAGATCTTGTTCACCTTCAGAGTGGGCATGCCTTAAATCGTGCACATACTAAAAACACCTGATCTGTGCCCTATTCTCCCTTGTGTTGGTAAGATGGTGGGATTCAGCAGCAAGGCTGAATCTCATATCCAGGCAGAGTGTTAGGCTGAGGAAAGGCTTCCCTTTTTTCTTTGTGGTCTTATGCTTAAGGCCAGTTAATCCCACACTAGATCCTATTAATACTTGACAGGTGTGAAGGGGGAGTTTCCTCCCATCAGTTTAAGTAAGTTTTTAAAGTTGCAATCTGCTGCTTTGAAACCATTTGCATGTGTTCTTTGAGTCTTCACTCTCTTTTGCCGATTATCTTAAAATGTATAACAACATTTTTATCAAATAAAGAAACTATCACTACGTACAAACAGAACTCTAGAGGAGAAGCTGTGTACAACAAAAACAATGAGAGTCCCATAGCATCTTCTAGACTAAGATTTCTTCAGGCATAAGCTTCCATGGGCTCCAGGCCACTTTGTCAGCTGCATCTGACAAAGTGGGCTGGAACCCACCAAAGCTTATGCCCAAAGAAATCTGTTGGTCTATAAGGTGCCACAGTACTCTTGTTGTTTTAACACCACTCTAGTTTATTGAGATTCTCAAGTCTGACAAGCTTCCTGTTAAACTTCTTATTTTTAAATAAGTTAGTGCAAACCATTCTTTTTAAATTCTATAGAAACACCATTGCATGGAGTAAGTATTTTTGATCTGTTTTGGATAGGTACATTAACCAGTGACTAAATTAGGCTAGGTCTAATTAATCAAACTTTTTGTACACTTTATATATGATTCCTGCAAAAGGAGCTGCAATCGGTAACCTTTCTGTAACAAAATTCCTGTAATTCAGACATTAATATCTTGTCCATTCAAATGATCAATGGCATATAGCCAAGAGAGAAACTTAAATTCTCAAGGCAGCAGCCTCAAAAACATGAAAGCCTAAGCAGTCTGGTTTGCAATCTGCAATCTTCCTCCTGTCTTTCATTACCTCCATTCTGCCCCCTCTGTGTGTTGGGAGGGGCCATCTTACCACTCTTTCTGGCTGCCAGCAACATCAGTTCCCACAAAAGTTGTTAAAGGAGACAAGACAATGCACTCAAAAATATTATTACTCTGCTTCTCTCTAGATCCACCCTTGTTCTGGAGCTTGGAAATGCTCCTTACTAGCAAACCCAAATTTCACTAGAGACCATGATCAGATATGAGTTCATAGGCCCAGAGATGAAAGCTTAATTTGCGGAACATTATCATTTGCAAAATTAAAATTAATTACCTTGTAAGAAATATTTTTTTGTTGAGCAGTCTCCGATATTTTTTCTACAAGGTTTTGTAACCTCTGTTGTGTTGCATGTGATACATAGCTAACTACATCAGGATGAATTTCCATTATTCCATGTTTTTTACCTGTAGTTAAAATTGAAAATGAAGCCTTTATTACCACTCAGTTGCAAAGACATAATTTACAATACAGCTGATTTTTGCCAAACACAATTTCACAAATTTGTAAGCAATTTACAAACAAAAAAATAGACGGGTTTATGTATTTCTCAGTCAAGGTTTAACGTGAGAGACGGTAGGGAAGGTCTCACTTCACTAAATTTTCATAAATATTGCAAAACATGCCACAGAACATTTACCTGTATGCTGCTATTATTATTGTTGTTATTATGATGAGAGAATTAAAATTAATGAACAAATGTTGTGATACAGAATCATTGCCCCATTTACTCCCTAAATTTACAGAAATGAGTCATTTACAATGGGTGTCACCATTAGCATGAGTTATTAAACAGCGGATCAAAATGTTTTTTGAGTTTCCGCAACATTTTTTGCTGCTTTTTAGCCTATAGTGTAAAAAAAATTCAACAAAAGGTTTTCAAATCAACTCTAGCGATATTTATTTTGATATAAAAACAAACACACAACATCTATCCTAGCACTGCAGTTTTAGAAGCTTCTCAAACCTATTTGTTATTTTTCTACCACCTTGGTTCTAGAAGGTACAAATGAATGTCAGAAGATACTAGTCTGTAAGACTATTCCAGCATACTTAACTATTTGTAAACCCATCTTTAAGGAAACTGATCTACTGAACTTACTATTTATAACAATTAAACCAGCAGGTCTTGACATACCTATTTCTAGTATCCTTCTTTGCAAAGATGCTTGAAGGAGGAAGGTTTCATCTTTACAGGATCTTGTTAACGTGCCCACTAACTCGGAGTTTGTTGCCAATATCCGTGCACTCTCTTCTGATAGATTGACTCCAGCCATTGATGCAACATCATTAATGTCATCATCATCCCTTGAGAAGAAAAATATATTAGGGCATATACAGATATGCTGCTCAATTCAGTGAGAAGTTCTGCAAATCAGCTGCATACACTGACTTAAAAGCTCTTCTGTTGTCAATACTTCAGTCTAATCAATTCTACTTCCCCACAAAATAAAATCAGAATTTTAAGAGACTTAGTTTTCTCACTGCTTAATGAAATCAAACTTAGAATTAACATATCCAGAATTACTTTCTAGCCATGCATCCACTCCCTAGCCTGCTGTATATGAGTATTACACATACCAGGGAAAACTTCTGTTTGAAAGAAAGGTGGGACACAGAAAATGGTTGATAGTAGGTAAAAACCAAGGACAAGAAAAACTGATTAGCTGAGGCAGCAAAATATAAACATACATGCCCATCACGCAGCGTGGTTACTTTTAGCTTAATTTTATGTATAAAATACTTTAAAAAATATTAGAAATCTAGAGTACTCTGCAAATTCATTAGAAACCTGAGAGTTACTGAGCTCCTCTAGCTTTGCAAAACCTTATTGATCGAATGGGACTCAGTGTGTGACATTATGGAAGGCAAAAGTGAGGGTTCTTGATTCTGGGTTCAGAGTTTTGTGCATGCACCTGTATTATCACATCTTGTCTGTGACAGATATGGCAATTTCCTGGACAAACCTTATTTTGTTATACCCTACTGAATTAAGTTCAATCGTTACATAAACATTCATTTTTAATAAAAAAAACCCGTAATATATCTCCAAGGACCAGACCTGACTATTGTAAACCCAGAGAAGCACTATGAGTTTCAAAGGATTACTTGAAACAATGTGAACTTTTAAAGTGGGCTTCCCAGGAAATTGGTAGAGGGAGGAAAATGCAGACTTAACTTCTCTAGTTATGCAAAAACTGAGCCTTATGAAGCTATGCCTTGAGGAGATTCCTAATTCACAGACAGTGGTCATGAACTCTCAAATTTGTGAGCATGCTTATTCTGAGCCAAGGTGGTTACGAACTTGCAACCACAGAAAAACCCACTGGTGGGGTATGAAGGACTCTTCAGTTGGCCGGGCCCTCACTAGAGTTGAAAAATGAGCTCTAGTAAATTTATTAGCATGCATATAGCTTCTCTCATTGTTCTAAAGAGGATTAATGCTTTCCACTTAAACAATGAATGTGGTTCCTTAGGAAAAAGTGTTTGGTAACTTATACCTAAGGGTAATTATGCTGTTTATAGCCTCTAACAGGAGGGAAAAAAACCCCACAAAATAAAGCAGGACTGCTTTGGCAGTCTGACTTGCAGGGGAATTCACAGTGTATAGTGGAGTTTTTATAGGCTGCACAGCTCCCTGCCAAGAGGGAAAGATGCACATTTCTGTTCAAGACAAGTAAGGAGCCAGCCGACTGAGAGGGAGTTCAGTGAACAGACCATAGAGGAGAAATGCAGGTGTAGTTGCCTCAAACTGCAGCAGTGTGTAGCAGCAGCGTCCAAAACATGTAGTAATGGGCCAAAATTTATAGCTTTCTTTTCCACAAGTACATACAGTATGCGCTTTACATTTATGAAGTAAGACCATTGCAAATCTACAGTCCCAAAGTTAATCAAATTTACAGAGGCATTTTATCATCCTACAAAATAGAACATGCTATGGTTTTTGTCCCTCTAACAGTCATTCAGCTCTCAATGAGAACCCTGATTGTGCTTTCACAGCCTGCCCTGCCTGGCTTCTCTCCCAGGTCCATCACCCTTGATATTTTAACTTCTGAAAAGCAAAAGCCCAGATACACTGCTACCACAAGACAGCAACAGAATGGGGTCACTACTCCAGAACAGGCTGGGTGGCAAATGCAAAAGATCAGCACAGCAAGGTAGAGTGGCAGCCTGACCACAGTAGACAGAAGAGTACTTTCTATTTGCTGCCCAGACAAAGAGCATTTGGGAGTGTTGATTTTTGGTACCAACTGAATGCTTAGACAATCCAGGGCTAAGAGGTCAACAGCAGTTTCAAGAGATGCGGAGGAGGGAACATCTTTAAGAAATAAACAAACCTACATACAAAAGCCTACTCTAATCCATTTTTTTCTGCAAATCTATTTAGTCCTGACCCAACACCCACTGACCTACTGAAATCAGTGGAAAGCCTCCCAACGGCTTCAAGGTGTTCTAGATCAGACCCTTGTGTTTACAAACAAGGATTTTGTTTCCTTACCTAAAAGAACCTCCCCCGGGTTCTTTTAGTTTATTCTTTTGAGCAGCAGCTGTTTGTGGTGAGACAGTGGAAAGAGCCTTGTTTCCAGGTAATACTGTTGGTTTTACCACAGGTACTGGAAGAAAATAAAGTCAATATTTACATTCTGTACATCACTTATAGTGGAGAGCCACATTTTAGCCAACATTTTATTAATTATTTTTGGATAAGGTCATTGTCAACGTTGGCACACAGATTTTGCTTATTAAAATGGCAACAGTGCTAAAAAAATTGTTTGTGACATTAATTACTTTTCTTTCCCAACCCGCGACACTAATAGAGCTGTATCAGTAAAGCAACAGAGAATTTAAACGGATGTTCTCACAAAAACACTTCATACTATAAATAATTCTCTATGTAAAGAAAAGGTTCAGCTCTTACACAAAATATGTAATTAGAGAAAAATAAAGATTAAGAGGTATTGGGAACAAAAGCCAAACCACCAGCTATGACAACATGAATTTAGTACAGTGCTTATGCAAAATCAGGAACCAGTTTTGTTGACTTCTAGATTTTTCTCAAAGTCTTTACAGAGACTTAAACAACAGCCCAATTCTGACTGAATGCATTTATCTAGTGGCTTCTCTGAACTTGAGAGAACAGTCACACGTTTCTAAGGAAAGATTTTAGCACTGAATGATTTTGTGAGATGTTTAGCAGTACAGGAACTGTGGCCTAGTGCAGAGAGTCTCTCAATCTTTTTGATATCGGGGACCGGCCTGTTGCTTTCCTAAACTGTGTAAAGGAGGTATCAGGGACCAGTGCCAGCCTACAATTTCGCTTTAAGAAATATAGGCCTAGTGCACAGGGCATAAGAGTGGTTTTCAAACTCTGGGTCAGGACCCAGCACTGGGTCACAGGGCCCCCTGCTGCTGCCTCCAAAACACTGGAATGCATGGAGCAAAAATGCAATTGTTGAGTTGTGGGCATTAAATGGCTTTTTTCAACTGGGTCCTGAGAAAAAGAAGTTTGAAAACCACCAGGGTACTGCAGGGAGACTCAGAAGACCTCAGTTTTATTCTCAACTCTGACACAAGGCCTGTGTTCCCTCTAAGCTGTGCGCATGTGCGCACGCACACATGTAATGAAACCTGTGCACACAACAAAACAAAGCATGCACAAAAAATTCAACAGTGCTAATATTTTTATACTACTTTAAGAAGGCATCTTCAAGTAGCATGTTTCAAATAAGGTTTTGTAATTTATAAAGTCATTTCCAAATAAAATTTAGATATTATATGCATCATACACACTTGCTTTGTTGTCCTCACAAGTTTGATCACACTCACTGGAGTGCACACAAATTTGGACACTGGTTCTGAAAATTTGCACAGAAGAAATTTTTTTGCGCTCACAGCCTATAAAAAATTAGAGGGAACATTTCACAAGGCTACCAGCAATCTTAGACAAGTGATTTCACCTGTGTGTCTCAATATCCCCAGCTTTAACATGGGCATTGTGACAATGAACAAGCCCTTGGAGGTCTACTAATGCAAAGTAATACAGTATTAATAAAAAAGTAAAATCTTACAGCTAGATTAATTTCTCAGTAGAGTATCAGTCTTGCTTTGAAAGCGCATTAAGGTTTGTTTTTTTAAAAAACAATACTAGTAAAGAACAAAAGTATCAAAAGACCTTTTCTTACCTGTCTGAAGTTGGTTCAGTTGAATTTGCTGAGGAGCCGTGAGCATAATACGATTATGTTGTTGCCGCAATGCCACCATGGGGGTTTGTGTCAATGTTACCTGCGGAGACCTTATCAATGCCCCTGTTTTTTGAGACTGTTGGATAACCTGCCAATAGGTTGAGAGGGAACAATGTTAAACTGTGTAACAAACAATAATACACATGATGTTAAAATCAGATGGATAAACGAAATCCTTAAACCAACTTTTAGACTGGTGGAGACAAATTTTGAGCAAAAGCAAATTAGAATCAATACAGTCTTTAAACATATCCTACATCATGGAAAATCAATAGTCTAGTTGCTGCATCTTAAATTTATTCTCATAGGCAAGAGTTAAAGTAACCAACTTCTAAAAAGATATTAAGGGTCACATGATCAGCTAAAATCTCTAAACTTCCATGCACATCTTCAGAATACAGAATAAGGCCTTGCTGCCTTAAGGAGGAGAAAAACTACAGACTTGGTTTCTTCCTGTCCTGCTTTCACTACAACTTACTTTTATGTGCTTTTCAGAAAACTTACCAAAATAAAAGAGGAAGCATGACCTTTCCATAAGTGTTGTGGATTGGGCTTGGAGACCTCCAGATTCCTGCTCTGCCACAAAACTTGACAGACCTTGTGCATATCCCTTAATTCAGGGGTCTCAAACACATGGCCCCTAAAGCTATATCCTGCGGCAATGACACTGTTTTTACTGATATTTGCAATATTGTTGTACGAAAAGGTTTTAGCAGTGCGCCTGTCAGGCTAATGTACTGGTCCTCATGAGGCCCTTCACTAGTCCTCATGTGGCCCTTGTGGTGATTTGAGTTTGAGACCCCTGCCTTAATTTCTCTGGATATTTTTACACAGCCCCTGCAGGAAGCCTCCCAGCCCACTTTGACAGACTTGCACTAGCGGGGCTTACAGTAGTGCTTTGCAACATCTTAGTGGGCAGCGCTTTGAAGCTCTAGCTTACCTTGGGGCTTGGGCTCGAAGAGCTCCAGCCTGGAGTTGCAAATTCAAAGTGCTGCCTCGGCAGTTCTTTTTAGAGCATTAGCCCCACTAGCCCCAAGTCTGCCAAACCAAAAGTAATTTATCACTGTAACAATACTCCAAGTTCCAAAGGGGCAGCCGTGTTAGTCTAGTAAAGCAAAAAAAGCAAGGAGTCTTCTGGCACTTAAAGACTAACAGATTTATTTATTGTATGAGCTTTCGTGAGAGAAAAATCCCACTTCGTCAGATGCTTTGAAGAAGGGGACCTTATAGAATTGGGTGAAAATAAATGCAGGGGAATATAAGACATGAGATCAGGCCACACTGCAACAGCAAATCAGAGCATTTGTAAGGATTCAAACTCTAGGGAACAGTACACAGAGGGAGGGAGAAGTCAAATTACTTGTTATAATGTGAAAAGAATCCATAGTCACAATTTAGCCCTGCTTTCACACAATCTAATCTGCATATTATTTGAATTTCAGCTGTTTCTCTTTCAAGTCTTGATGTCTCATTGATTTTCTTGAGGACCATCATTAACAAATCATCAATGGAGTGCTTAAGAAGATGGAAATGCTCAGCAACTGTTTGTTTTGTGTTGTGATTTCTGATGTCAGTTTTGTGTGTATTTATCCTTCTGCACAGGGACTGTCCTGTTGCTCAACAGCAACTACAGATCTAACAACAGAAACATTAAAGCAGGCATATATCCCTGCAACAAACCACGCTGCTTACTTTGTCCACATATCTGCACTAAAGACACCATCATAGGACCTAATCAAGCCAGCTACTCTATCAAAGGGTCCTTCACCTGCTTATCCACTAATCTGATTTATGCCATCATGTGCTGGAAATGCCCCCATGGACAAACAGGACAGTCCCTACACCAAAGAATAAATGCACACAAAACTGACATCAGAAATCACAACACAAAACAAAACAATTGCTGAGCACTTCCATCTTCCTAAGCACTCCATTGATGATTTATTAATGATGGTCCTCAAGAAAATCAATGGGACATTAAGACTTGAAAGAGAAACAGCTGAAATTCAAATAATATGCAGATTAGATTGTGTGAAAGCAGTGCTGAATTGTGACTATGGATTCTTTTCACATTATAACAGGTAACTTGACTTCACCCTCCCTGTGTGTGATGTGCCCTAGAGTCTGAATCTGTACAAATGCTCTGATTTGCTGTTGCAGCATGACCTGATCCCACATCTTACACTCCCCTGCATTTATTCTCATCCAGTTCTGAAAGTTCCCCCTCTTCAAAGCATCTGACGAAGTGGGATTTTCTTCCACGAAAGCTCATACGATAAATAAACCTGTTAGTCTTTAAGTGTCACAAGACTCCTTGCTTTTTTTTGTAACCATACTGTGGGGGTAAGTACAATAAAAGCATCCAAAAGAGAGGTGATTGCTTTTGTATTAAATGCTACACAAGGACATGTGGCAGACTGGTCTATTGCAACTTGCTGATCAAGTCCCTTAAGATGTGATACAATAGGATTTTGTTAAATGGAGTATTACAATACTTTCCTATCTCCAGTTAATACAAGCTACCAAATGACCTATAGAGCACATAAAAGAAAAAAGGGAGGAGATGGCCATAAATTGTGTGACTAAATTGGGGGGGGAACAGAAAAATCTAACTATCATACTTCATTACACACACCTAAAACCTGGGCCAGTATTTGTTTAAAACAGCTCTAATTCATAGCTTGGCTATGCAGTGATCAAAAGAATTTGCTGATTCTTTTACTCTTAAAAAAGAGGAAGTCATACAGAACTTTAATCACTGCTGTATTTAAAATAATACATTGTTTTCTTCTTGGTAGTTACTATCTATAAATGTGCACAAAAAGGTCGCCGGCTGAGCTAATCTGTTAATTTAAGAAAAAAGTCATTGTACTTCAAAGGCCAACTGTGCAGTAATAGATGATGCACTTCGGTTTACGTACCAGTGGTGTTGGTTGCCCTTGTTTGCCAACCCCGACTTGTGTAGGCTGAGTTAGACTAATTACAGGCTGCTGGAGAGTATTTGTTACAGCGGCAGCGGACTTCCCTGCTGTGCGCTGAACTGAGCTGCTCAGCATCACGGCTGTCAGGGTAGTTGTTGCTTGCGTTGTGGGCTGCTGCTGCTGACTTTGCTGAATGAAAGCTGCCGAGTCTGGGGTTAGCTGTCTCAAGGTAGGTAAACTCCGCTGAGGAAGACAAAAGGAAACAGCTTAATTGCACAGAACTATGGTGAACTCTGGTAAAGTTGCAAAGTCACTGAGTTTAAAAAACTAGCTCTACAGCAGGAGTTATGTAGCTAGCTATTAGCTACAAGATAAAAGGAGAATTAATGCATTTAAATCTCAAGTCGGAAACATCAGTCTGGTTTTACAGTTAAGATACAGCACGTATGATTCAAGGTCCTCTTGATGCCAACGAGCAGAAGACACAGGGTAGAAGGATCCTCGGGGTCACCAAAAGAATGTCATGTCACGCGAGGTCTAATAAAAGCTTGTGTCACATTGGTCATCATAATCCTTGCAACATGTATGTACAGAAGATACATGAAGAGTTAGGTGCCTATGCTGAAAAGCATGTTCTCTAGGCCAGTAGTTTTCAAACTATGGGTCAGGACCCAGTACTGGCGGCAGACCCCCATGTATTGGGCTGCGGCTGCCGCCACTGAAAGACTGGAATGCTTTGCTCAAAGATGTAATTGTTGGGTCATTGGTATAAATTTTTTTTTTTTAAATGGGGTTCTGAGGAAAAAGTTTGAAAACCACTGCTGTAGGCCCTGGCCTTAAATTGAGGCCATTCGACAGTTGCCTCCCCTGAAAGAAAATTCTCCAGATAGGAGGTGGGAGACATCATCTTGGTGGACCACTGTCTCTCACATGGAAGTGTATTAGCAAACTGAGTCACATGCTAAAGAAGAGTTTGCCAAGACTCTAGAAGGACATTAACAGAAAGCGTTAAATGGAGGGTGTATGGCAATCCTGTTTTTCAGATGAAGATCAAAGAGCTTGTCTAGTATATCTGAGTATGTAGAAACACACTTCCATCAGTGAGTCAAAGCTATCAGCAGGCATGGTCTGATCAAAGAGGTGATCTTAGCCATCCTGGTTGAAACTACTGCAGGAGGGACTTGGGATATCTTGTAGGGTACCAGAAATAGTCCTGAGTTAAATTTTGATTGCAAAAAGCATGTTATGATTTTGTTCTATATCGAACTATTTGTTTCCAATATTCCTTATTACTGTCATTTAAATCTCTCTTTTTTGATAAGTTTATTCTTGTTTTCACTATAAAAACAAATTCCAGAATTGAATCTTGGAGGCTGGTGAACACTATTCCTTTGGAAGCAGAGAGTTCTGTGAGTACTGAGCACTCCACAAGAACGATGGGAGGACTCAGAAGATGGTGTGTTAGCAATATGCTCACCTGTAGAGAGAAAGCAAGGTCTAGATGGAGCATGTGTTGACAGAGGCTTGTGGAGTCAGCATAAGAAAGTCTTGTCTTTGCTAAGAGGAGGTGGTAGGAAGGTACCTCCATCCCTGGAAAAACAGGGTGACTTGTCCCAGAGGCTGGAGAGCCTAGGGGTAAGCCATCCGATTATAGAATGGCCCCACCCAAGAGGGGTCGAGCGATTCCTGTGTAAAAGGAGACAGGTTTAAGTAGTAATAAAGTGTAATGGAGGAAAGAGATGGAAAAAGGATCACTATAGGATAGAAAAATAAGAGCAGGAAGGACAGCTGTCCAGGTACAGGTGCCCAGGAGGAACTTTAACTGGACAGGGAAGAGACTGAAATACCCAGAACAAGAGCAAAAAGCCTTGAGGTAGGACATGGCTCAGAAAAACTGCAACACAGGTAAAAGAGGCAGACATCTCTGTTCAATAAACAGCCCTGGGTGGAAACACATAGTCAAAGGTAGGACTGAGTTCCTTTGCTGAAAGAGACTGCAGGTTGCACCTCAAAGACAGGCTGAGGAACAGCTCCAGAGAGGGCAGAAGGATCTCTTTTGTGTTCAGACAATTTTGAAATTATTTAGTTCAGCCATCTGTGAGTGCAAAAAGGAATAGGCTTAAAATGACGACAGAGCTGAAGGATCCACTCACTGGAAGAGGAACCACAACAGCACCAGAGCAACAGCTGGCAGGGTATGCTAGCCCAGCAAGAGAGCTGCCACACCGTACCTGGCCACAAAGAAGCATCTAGCACTGAGTGGACTACTATGTCTGCTGTTCACCCCCTGTGCCAGGAAGCACCACAGCAGTGTAACATCGCTTGAATCCTAAATCACAATATTCCATTTGTGCCACAAATCAAAGGTTTCCTTATAGATCAAAGGCAAGTTGTTATTACAGTATGAATGCTTAGCTATGCAACATTAAGAGACAGGAAATGCCAAAGTGAAGGTCGCACATGCAACCTTAACTCTGTCCCCTTGAACATTTATACACAGTCAGACACTCTTATTGTACATTCCTTTCCTATGAAGCCTCCTTTTTTTGTAGTTTTTCTGATAGCATTTTGTACAATTTCAGATTGCAAGTTCTCTGTGGCAAGTACTGGGATATTCTACTTGTTTTGTGAGATGGCCAGCACACTTGTGGGCTCCAGATAAATAACCAAAACTATTATAAGTACTTATGAAAAGGACCAGACAGGCCTGGAAGGTAAAGTTTCTTATTTATCCACAAACCACGTAACAGCATAGGCACCAACATGCAAGATCCCCCACATAATGCTTCATCAGAGTACTTCAGGCTTGTTCCACTGACATCACTTGTAGGAATGAGAATGCACATTAGTCTTCATGCCATTTAATCCTTGGTTTACCTGCCAACCAATGCTGCAAACCAAGGCACAAATCATTTGAAAGATTTTACGCTTGGAGAGTGAAATGGTTTTGCTCATTGAAAACAACATTTCTGTTCCAAATTTCTCACAGAACCTGTGATCATTTAGTACAATCAGCACAACACTGGATAAAAACATCTTGGGAGAACTGGAAGCAAAACATGCATTTGTGTACTTTAAACATTCTTTTTATAAATATGATCAGGTTCAAACATGCAAACATCCTGTTCTTGAAGAGTATGCTTCTTATCAGTTGATGTGCTTCTGCTCATTGCCACAGATGAGCAGGTAGTGAAAGATGATAAAAGTATATGGGGAATATGAATTACCTTCAGGAAAGGCACAAGGTAAGGTTGAGGTGAAGAATTAAGTTCTCGGTACAGCCTACTGGTAAAATCTTCTGCTTCAATTTTTCCATCCTATGAAACAAAACAGATATTCAAATTCACCAGACAAACTTTGAAGAGTAAGGCCTACATCTAGTTCAAAAAGCATACTAATGTATTAAAGATAAGTTGTCATTTCCATCATGACTGACTATTTTTATTTATTTATCAAGAGTATTACGGTCATACATATTTTGTGACATCCATAAGTGAAGTAGGATTTACGCCAATCTCAGACAATTAATGAAAGTAGGTCAAATCTAAAATTGAATAGCCATGATTGATTTAGAAAGTAAAAACAAAATTGCAACATTACTTAAGTTTTAGTATTATTAAGAGATCCTAAAACACAACTTTCCTTTAGGTCCATAACTTAAATTTGGTTATATTCTCCAATAAAAGCACATCCAGTTTTAAAAGTCATAGGCTATGCAATTGTGTCAGGCACTCTACAAAGACTAAGAGCTTCATCTTTTGTCCATTGGTATGCAACGTTATTGTCCAAAAATACATTTATAAATCAGGAACCGAATTTTCATAATCAAATACAGCATACTAAGGGGCCTTCAAAATAGGATAAGGAACCTTAATTTTAAAATTCTCATTCCCTTTAATACCACTTTAGACCAGTGGAACTTTTAGAATTTAAAAATCTAACAAATATACACCATTTATTCCATATTCTACTCATCTAATACCATTACATTACGCTAACCAGATGTACATTCTAATATAACTGTATGATATCTGCAATGCAAACACTAGAGGGAAAATGTTTAATTTTTTTAAAATGTCCATTTTAATTCGTAAGAAAAACCACATGGGAAATAACTACTTATCTTAAGTTTTAATAAATCTGTTTTTCACAAAACTTAAAATTCTGGGGCTAAATTTAGCCAGCATCTCTTGGATTTATCAGTAGTTTTAATGAGCTTTTCCTACCAACAAGTTTTGTACTAGCTCTTTCACGTTAGCTGTAGTCTCTGAAGATTGTTTTCCAGATGAAGCCAGTTTTATTAATGTGGATAGAAAATTCTTGCATTTCTTCACATTTTCCATAGTTTCCTATTGGGGAAGGAAAAGAAAGTTAGGGATGTGAAGTACAAGGTGCCCCGTCAGCTGGCTATGTTCCAGACATGCTCTTTTACAGTTAAAAACAAAACAAAAACAATATTTTATTCCTACTAAATAGTTCTGCCACATGATGCACTGGTTTTAAAGAGACTTGTGGATGTTCATATTTCAGGACAACAGGAACTGGAAGCATCACACAGGCAATACATTCAAAGGTATGGTGTTCCAAAGGAGTTGTGTGTTCTAATGCTTGCTTTAAAAGAGAAGCTGTAAACTCTAACAAAGCTACTTGTCACAGGACAAATACAGTATTTTCATCTGCCTTTTAGCAGATGTGGCAAAGTTTCATGGGGAAAGATAGAACCCCCCAAAGGAAGGAACAGGAAAAATCCAAAATCCCCACATTAGACCAGTTAAAAAGATGCTTTGCTATCTTTGAGTAAAACTCCTTTGGCTTAAGACATGGCTGTGGTCTAAGACGTGCAAGACTGTCTGACCATTTATATCTTTCAGCTGTAACACAACACATGGAATATATTAGCTAAAACTACATTTCATACAGTGTAAAGTGTATGATAAAATTAACAAAATGTTTCTTTGCTCCACACCTCCAGATGTTTATATTTTTATTCTCAAAACACTAAATTTACAAGGATGTCTGAAGTTGGTGTGCATATAAAATATTAGGGGAATGGAAGTCAAGATTTCACCATGTAACCTAATACTTACACAGTGTATTTAATACAAGAAGCAAGTAGTATAGATGATTTTCTCCCTGTAGAATAAAGGGCACTTCACCTTGATTCTGCATCTTATGTCATCACTCACCTGAATATATTTAATACGCATCTTGAACCAGAAAATCTTGAGCGCTAACTGTATTCCAATACTGACATATGAGAGAGAGAGCGAGCAAGCTCACATACCCAGCGTTTCACAATGTCATGACAACATCAGGTCTTGCGTCATTGCAGAGCACTGGGTATGCAAGAGCATGCTCCATGAGACTATACTCTCTCCCTAACAGAGAGAGAGAAAGAGGTATTGTGGAGCACAGTTTCGCATATGCATCACTCTCTTTAGTATTTTGATTTATGGTATGTAGGGCCCACTTGAAGTGCATTTAAGTCAAACCTGGCCCACGGCAGCAAAGGACTTTGACACCCCTGCATTCTATGGATCCTAAATATTTTCTGCAAGAGCAATAACTCATGGGAAGTCAGTCTCAGTTTGTTCCTTGCTTGCATAATGTTAATTTATTTACATGTATGTACAAGGAGGTGTATAAAGGAAAACAGTAGCACAAGATTTAAAACCTATGTATAATTTGAGCTCTTGACCATGATCTTACTGTGGCAGCAGTAGAGGTTGCTGTTGCTGCTTGCACAGTTCTCTGAGGAGTTCCAGTCTGCACAGCCGTTGCTGTTCCTAATGCTGTTGTTTGCGCGGTGCCACCCAGAACAATCTGAGGCTGCAGAGAATACAGACATGGGTTATCCCCTTTGCAATATGTAAAAAATCTGTCTTTTTGTACCACATAACCAAAGGAGAAAGAATAACCAAACCACAGAACATCCTTCACAGCTGCTGAAGAAAACCCAACCTGGTATTAGTTGCAGTTTGAAGAAAGAACCACTGGATGGCACAACACACTACATATTTAAAATAATGAAAGCTGATTAAAGAATGCCATGAGCTTTGGTTATAGGATAAAAGACATTATAAGATTAAGTATGTTTTCATGCTCAAATCCCAAAATATTAAGCTAGTGCTATATTTCTGCTATATAACCAGCAAAGTCAAGACTTGGCTCTCAGAGGTCAGTCATTTCCAGCTTTTCACCAAAAGGCAGAGTAATTTTTCAATGAAATTAGATAAGAGGCATTGAATATGGGTCTAAAATAGAGTATTCTAACACACAGAAAAATATAAGGTTTTTTTGTGTAATGTTTTGTTTTAATTTGAACATTCCTTTAAGAAAAGGCTAAACCGGCAGAACTATTCAGTCCGATTCAGAAATTTAGGTAGAACTTTGCAGAAGAGGGAAAGAGCTCTTTCAAAAACTTTAGTAATTCCAAGCATGTTAAAAAACAAAACAAAAACAAACAATGCAAAATGTCTTAAAGAATTAAAATTATAACTAGGTCCTTCTTCCATATATGTTACTTATCTGTTAGCCTTTAAGATATATTCCAAATTACTGATGACAATCCCTTTGTATCAACAAAGTCACTGCACGTTATGACTAGCTCTAAGCACTTGCATTAACAGACCGTATATAAAGTTCCTCTTCTGTACTATACAATGTGCACATAAGGTGGCGCTCGAGACCCTTCAAAGCAATGTTCAATTTTGAATGGGAAGGGAAGGAGAGGGTTACCCAATTTACACTACTATCAGGAAAAGAGGAAAGTGAAAAACATTATCTTTTCACTCCAAAAGGCAATGAAGACAGGGTGAATTTGCTCATGCTGCACAAGAGTAGTGACAATGAAGGAGGAGCTACTGCATAAAAGAAGGCTAAGATCTCAAAAGGTCACTGCAGTCTTTCATGTCAGTATAAGATAAAAGATTAAAGAAGACCAAGAACTCTGTACTTGGTGCTCAGTGAAAAGGAGGAGAACACTTATGAAAACCCTTCAATGACTCCTATCTGTTGTCAGCTTAAAGGAGAAACAAAACATGAAAAAAAATGAGGGTCAGGATGTAGGAATTACATGGTCTCAGGGATGGAGTGTTGTTCAATACTACTTCCAGATTTTCTTGGGGATGTGGGTGACCCATCAGTCACAACTGTACATTGGGACAGAGACCCTCAAGCTGAGGAAGCACCACGAGACATCTTAAGGCATAAGCAACTGAATCCTGTGGATACATACACCAAAGCAGAAGAACTGAAAGAGGGAGAAAAAGCAATGCTATAGGGAAGTTAAAACAGGACTGATTATGATTATCAGACATTTGAGAGAACGGGAAAGAAGTGTCCTGTGTACTTGAAGTGCTTACACACAGAAATGACAGTCCCCAGTGGTATTTTAGCCCAAGTTCCATGTATGTGCTTTGAAGTTATCTTACTAATTCATATGTTCATTGTTCATAAGTATGTTTCTCCAAACTCACCTGCACCACAGGAGAACGCTGTAATGTTGTTGTGGGCTGTACAGCTGTCTGAGCCTGAGACGCTTGCTTGATGATAGTAGTTGGTGTCACCTGCCGTGCAATCATAGGTGTTCCAGGAGCCTGCAGAAAAAAAATCCAGATTTTAAGTTTGAACATAAGAACTGCAACAAGATTAGAAGAATGGATCATCTAGCTCAGTACCCTGCCTCCAATACCAGCCAGTACAAGATGCTTCAGAGGATGGTGCTAGAAACCTGATAGTTGACTATTGTGGAACTACCTGCTTACAGGATTTTGTTTTAAACTCTTTTTAATGTAGCCATGATGGTCTTGTACACAGAGATATCAACCTTTTAAACAAACAAGAAAAAAATCACATGAAGCTCTAGTCCTCGATGATTTATTACAACAAAGAACCCCTTGGGTTAGCTATGTCTAGTCCAAAAGTATTTCTTTTAATCAGTTTTAAATGCATTTGCAGTCAACTGAAGTGGCTGTCCATTTCAGTGAAGAACAGCCATAGTGTAACACATATTAGTGTTGGAGTAGTGCTGTGTGGTGAAGCTTGCAGAGCACTGCCTTGACCAAATACTGCCGAAAGCCAGTACTGCTAGCCCCTCACATCGTTAAGGACTAAATTCACAGGAAAATACTTCAGGAAAATGATTTCCCTACTTCTATAAGTTAACAAACTCACCGGCACTGCTGATATCTGTACAGGAGGTGCACTGGTAGGTGTTGCAGGACGAGGAGCCATGGTATTTTGGGACTGAGACTGGGCATTTGCCTGCGCCTGCATTTGTGCCAAGGCTTGTTGAGGGATCATCAACAACTGTCCATTTTCACTACGCACAAGGACCATGCCTGTGAAAGAGAAAGGAGGTCAAGAAATACTCTGCACAGGCTACAGAACAAAAAGGGAGCAGCTCAAGGTTTCCTAAATCAGCTCAACAAATCTGAAACAAGTACATGCACTGAAATGTGTATCCAGCTATGAACAGCCTCTGTTAGTCTTTAAGCGCCACACAACTCCTTGGTTTTTTTTGCTGAATTCTCACAAAACTTGCTTATAAAATTTGAGAGAGAGATTAAAATATCCAAATACTTACCATAAACTGATTAAGACTAAAGAACATGACTATAGTAAATCTATCAAAGTTATACAATATTATATGCACTACTACACAATACCATCAACATTATACATGGCTAAGCAGTTAGTAAAGTTGTCTAGGAATAGTGAAAACAGGTTTCTTATTCTTTTCTGACTTTAAGGTATTCAATTTTTATGAATAAGAAGCAAGGAGTCCTGCGGCACTTAAAGACTAACAAATTTATTTACCACATGAGCATCTTCAAAGCGTCTGACAAAGTGGGATTTTCTCTCACAAAAGCTCATGCGATAAATGTATTAGTCTTTAAGTGCCACACGACTCCTTGCTTCTTTTGCTGAACTAGACTAACACGGCTGCCCCTTTGGAACTTTTTATGAAATGCTTCAACTGAAAGAAAATCCTGCCATTAACAAGATTCCCATTAGCCCTGCTTAAAAAATGTTTTCATCAGAAACAGTATCACATTTGTCTAACTTCGAAATTAATTTTCCATAACAAATTTAGTAATGATAGTGGCTATAAAATCATAATCTCTCCCCAGGGCATCCGTAGCAGATGGTACCCTGCTGCTCTACACCCCAAAAGATAAATAAAATAAGAGGGCAATGAGGCAATCATTCCCCATTCAGCCACATATACACACACTTCAGCCGACTGGATAGTTGTGAGGAGCCAGCACTCTCAGTTAGATTTCCAGTGCTAGGTTGCTATGTTTGTTGGTGTTGGGACACCAGAGGCTGGGACACCTAGCCAAAACTTTTCCCAAATGCTTATTAATGGTGTGTGATGCAGTCAGGTCAATGGGAGCCATAGTTCCTCAGCACCTCTGAGGAAGCCAAGGGTTGCTCCACCTAAACGCTTAGTTTGGACTTGCTTAGTCCGAACTAAGTAGTATGAAGTTAGTTCAAACTAGCCATGCTTTTTTTAGTTCAAACTAAAAAAGTGTGGTTAGTTTGAACTAGCATGACTACATCATGCTAGTTCAGACTAAATTTCAAAATAAGTTAGAACTAAGCAGTTAATTTGGATTAACCAGCTGAACTAACTAGTTTAAACTAAGCTTTTCTTTAAGTTCAAACTAGGCAAAGCCTCATGTAGACAGGGCTCGAATTAGTTTGAAATAAGTCTCCTTAATTCAAACTAATTTGCTAGTGTAGACATAGCCAAGGAGTCAAGGAGGGAACCTGAAAATGGTGGCAACACAAGGAGTGAACATTTCTAAAAGTTTTGGTTTAAATGACAAAGTGCACCTATGTTTATTTGCCCAAGCAAAAATACAGGTGTTAATACTAGACAACTGAGTCTTAGGCCTTGTCTACGTGACAGAGTTACATTGACGTAAGGCAGTGTATGTTAACCTAACTTTAAGCCTGTGCGCTAACACATAGGTCCCACCAATGTAAGTTGCCCACTATAGCAACTTCACTCCACCTCTGGAAAAGGCACAGCTCTTAGGCTGATGTAGTTAGGCCAACTCAGTTTCAGTGCAGACAGTACTTTGTTTATATTGCCTGTTGCCTTTCAGATTGTCATAGCTGACAGTGCCGCACGAGCCCCAGAACTGACAGGTAAAGTAGTGGAAGTGCTCCTGATGAGGACGTGCACGGCTGACAAGGAGAGTAGTGTGGACCAGCCTCCCGCTCATTTTTGTTGCCCTCTACTGGACTCTCAAATTTGTTCCCATCCTCTGCAGTGCTGGCCCAAACTTGGGCACAAGACTCCTAATGTAGTCTCACCAGCACCAAATAGAGGACAACAATCACTTTCCTCAATCTGCTAGCACCGTTTCTACTAATGCAGCCCGATATGCCATTAACCTTTTTGGCAACGAGGACACACTGTTGACTCCTGTCCAAGGTCTTGTCCACTGTAGCCCTCTTTTGCGCACAATTGCTGCCCGATCCCCAGACTGTAACAGTGCATGGGATTGTTTCATCCTAAGCGCAGGACTCCGTACTTGTCCTTGGTGACCCTCACCAGATTTGTTTTGGCCCAATTCTTTAGTCTGTCTAGGTCACTCTATCTTATCCCTACCCTCCAGCATATCTACCACTCTCTCCAGCTTAGTGCCATCTGAAAACTTGCTGAGAATGCAATCCACTCCATTAATGAGCTAGAGGAGGATCTTGAACAAAACTGGCCCTATTTCACTCATTTTTTTCCATCTTATCTTACACTGATCAGCTCTGGAAAGAAACATTGATTATTTTCAGTTCTAATCTTTTGAAAAATTTACACTCACAAACTCCTGCTACGCTTATACACACACCAAGGGCCACATTCAAGACAAATGCAGTGTTTTGACAAATTATGAAATTTAATTTTTACTAACAATAAGACCAGATAAAATTATTAATTGCTTCAGCAACAAAGGCCATTATCTTGCATGTGCATGTGGAAGACTTAATTCTCACAAAGTTCTTTATTCCATAAGTTGTTTGCCTCATCCAAAAAATTTAAAGCTATAAACCCCTGTTTCCTCTATCCCTCCAAAAGGAGAAATGGTGACACAGATTCCACCCTACGACAGGGTCACTTGCCATTGTCCCCCAACTGCAAAGGAGGTTTAAAATAGTCTTAAGGGGTAGTTGGGGACAATCTCCTTTCATGGTGACTCTACAGCACACAGCCAATGTAACCAGCTCTATGCCCCTTGTTTTAGGCCCCACCTCAGTATCAGGACCATGCTCATTGCATGGCTGGAATGTGCTGTACATTTATGGTCCTTGGCTGGCAGAACTGTAGCTAGGACACCTCTGCCAGCAACCTAACTCAGAACAGCTTTAGGGCTCTTCTGTTTCACATTCCCAAGATAGCAGGCAGGTGAAAGGAGGGAAGAAGAGACATAAAACCACCAAATGGAGCTCCGGTCCACTTGAAGATCAAACTCATTAAGTATAATTCATTGTTCTGAGAGCTAGCAACAAGCAAAATTGGAACATGCAAATGCATTATATAGCCTAAGTACACTAACTGCCTGGAACTGACAGCCGTGAAGCATCCTGCAAACACACAATAAAATATATAGGAAGAAAGTCTGACTTCTGGCATCATGGTGGCAAAAGAAAATTTGAGGATGCAATTTGTATAAAAAGAAAGAAACTCATCTTGAAGCTGGACACTAGAGAAACACTAAGTCTATTACATCTCATCCTATCTCGTTTGATTCTGAACCATATAAACTATTTTAATATAGTTTGTGTGTGAATTATCTTTGTCTTTTTAAAGGAACTCAAATATCCTCACTGGGCTAAAGTTAATATGTTGATCTAGTTAGTAGGCTGTTACTCCGGAGAAAGACTTTTGCTGAGGCATTGATACAAGTTAAGCCTCCTTGCATTTGGTTTATTACAGGATTGTGAACTGTTCTGCACAGTTAGGGTGCTACGAAAAAATTATTAATGGTAACAGTAACAAAATGTAGCAATAGCCACTGTGTCAACACAGAACTAAATAAATATTTTAAGATGATCAGGTTGTAACTTTCCTGTGATCCTGCCCTAAAATGCAGGAGCCTGAAATTTCTCTTAAATTAGAAATTACTGTTCAGTATTTTTATAGGTTATGAAAAATGAACAGAAATGATTCCAAGATGTTTCAACAAAAAGAATTTTCAGAGTGGAAATCTCACCCACCAATAAAATTAATCAGTAACACAATGCTAGAATATCGGATGCTAATATGGAGTCTAGACTAGGAAAATAGTGGGGCGGGGGGGGTCCCTCAATTTAGCTTAACTCACAAAAATAGGATGATATTGTTCATTATAAGTTGCTAAAAATCAAGCTAACAGGTGTAAACCCCTCTACCTAAGAATAAGTGTAGAGTGGGGTTTTCAGTCAAGTTACATTGGCTGAACAAATCAAACAACTGAAACCAACCTTTTCTAGTCTTTGCAGAGTCTGTTACTCTAAATTAGATGCGTGTCTTACAGCCGCAGCTACATAGCTGCAGCTGTGCACTGTAACACCACAGCATTCATGCTTCCTACATTAAGGGAAGGAATTTTTATGTCACCAACAGCAGAGAAAGGAACATCATGCACACTTGGGGCTAGGTCTCCTTGACTCTGGCTCCTAAGGTGCAACATGCTTCACATCGAGTGACATGGCTATGTGGTCTAATTTATAAGGGTCGTCCAGGTCAAAGAGAAGAAACTTTATAAACAAGCATGACAATGGGGAAAAAGGAAAAGGCCAACAGCTACGTATGTGAGAGCAAAGCAGGGGTGAGGAATGACAGCAGCCCGAACTGCACAAGGAATATAAACCAAGTTGTCATCAACCCACAATGTTCAGAAATTGAGAAGAAAACAGCCTTCAATGAATAAATTAATAGAAAAGATCAGATGCACAAGTAGTAGCTTTTGGGGATGCAGCAGCAAGGAGTGAGTTGAAAAACGGCAGATTGAAGAATGACTCAATTAACCCGGACCAATAAAGAGTGGTCTCCAATTTTTACCTTTCTTGAAAGGTAAACAAACGAGGAAGGTAAAGGACAGCTAAAACTAGTTAAACCAGGTTCTAAAAGCTACTCACCTAAGTAATTCCTAAGCTAAAGGTAAACTCAGAGGTACTGCCAATTGCTCCATCTCAGGCTAAGGATGGTAGAGAAGGGAGTTGGAGAGTTTTGGTCACACACAGCTAGGTAGCCATCGAAGGCAGCATATGTGCAATCCAACCACTCACAACTACTGAAATTCTCCTATCCCAGGCAAAGGGACACAGATTCAGCTGAAGTGGAGCATCCACAGGGACAAGCACTGAAGATGCACCAAGATGTTTTTATTGTGTTCTCTTCTACAGCCTGGCTTGACAGCACCACATAGAAAGTTGCACCATGGATGAACATTCGATGCAGTTTATCGGAGAAAGGATACAGTTATTAGAGACCTTCCCAAACAAACAGGGGCAAGGGCCACAGCTAGAGCTCTGTGTGGATAAAAATATCCTGGGATATTGTGGGGTCTGGGCAGCAGCAGGGAGTGGCAGCAGCCTGGGGCTTGGGGTCCTTAAGCATCCCACAGCACAGCAGCCACTCGCACCCTCCTCCCTCCTGGGACGCCAGCAAACCTGTTGCTACTCCCCAACCCAGGAGCAGCTGCAGCTCCGGGACACTGCAGATCCCTGGCTGCTACCTGGCTGGGGCTTGCCACCAGGACCACTCCCACCCACCTTAGCAAGCCCCAGGCTGCTGTCACTCTTGAACAGAAAGCCCTGCTGCCCACCAGACCTCACCAAACCACAGGCTGCTGCCAATCAGGGGCTTGAGGGCATCTCATGGAGCTGCAGCCACCTGCCATGCTGCCAAACGCCACAGCTGCAGCCTTGCTGCTTCAGCCCTGGTTTGCCAGCAACAGGAGAGGTGCAGCAGCTCAGGGGCTTGCTGGGTCCAAGCAACAGCAGCCAGGGGACTCTAGGGTCCCAGGCAGCGGCAGTGCTGCTGCTATCCCTGGGTTAGCTGGCATCCCTCAGGGCTCCTGCCACCTGCACCCTGCTGCCTCCTGGGACATGGACAAGCCCCAAAGCGGCTGCAGCCCTGCTGTCCCCTGGGGATGCGGCAAGTCCTGAAGGGGCTGCAGCCACTGCTGCCTGGATCGTGCAAGCCTCAGGCAGCCACAGCCTAGGTTTGCTAACAAGCTTGCTGCTTGCCAGCCTCTCAGACCAAAGCCTCCCCCTTTGTCCATTTCCTTGCTAGAGCAGTGAAACTAATGAGAACAGCTGCACCTCCACTGGTTTAAGGGAAGGCAATGTCTGCACTTCCACCTTGCCCCCTACCACTGCTGACAAAAGATCTACAGTGAAAGCCACAAAAATGGGTCTGCAGATACCTGCAATGACACCCACAGATGCGGATATCTGCAGATACCTGCGAATGTGCAGGGCAATGGCCATAAAAGCCTGCCACTTCAGCAATCCAGGTTGTCCCACAGTCTGTTCATGTCTTCATCCTATGACTGACCAGAACATGCCTGCGGCCAGAATGTTTTATTTGCACCTTTTTCCCCTCTGAACTCTCTCTCCTTTAAGACCTTGCCTCAATATTCACCAAAAACCAGGTACCTGCTGAAAGCAGCCCATCACATATTGTATGACAAAATTTGCACACAATAGGTGGGCCCCTTGAGGTTGCTGTTGGAACAATTTACCCTCTACTAGTGTTATTAAGGGATCTAGTCCCAGACCCTGTCCTATATCTATACATAAAAGCTGTCTTCCTATCAGAGGGAAGCCAATCTAGGAGGAGGGAGAGAAAAACAAGAGCCTGACTCATAAGGAAGAAGGCTGAAGGACGTGAACAGAAACACCTGCTTCTGTGCATGGAGACAGAAGACGGGAGATGGGACTCTAGTTCAGGAGGCATTCCACCAGACAGCACTGTAAAACAAGCTGCAAGACTAACTACTTTGCATCTAACACTTGAAGCCCAACAGTTTTCCAAAGCAGATTAACAGTGGATTTCCATAAAGAAAAACCCCACCCCAAAGTCAATAAACGTTTTGGGGTCTCCAAGAAGGGAGGGTTAAACCTATTTTTTTAAGGTGTTTGGAATTCTTTTCAAAAAGAGACTCTAGTATAAATACTACACGTGATCTTATAAATGGTGCAATCCCAGGGGCTCAATCCAAGTTTGAAATCAGTAAAATTAAAAAACGAAGATGCCAACTTTCTAGTATCCTGATATCATTACAACCCTCACTGGCATCCTGGACAAAGTCAGATAAGCTATGGCACAAAATGAGCAAAAGCTAACAAGAGACAATAATTGGTTCTTTAGATACATCAGGAACAAGCACAAGATGAAGGAAGTATCGGTCCTCTACTTGGGGAAAAAGAGCTAATAACTGATGACATCAAGAAAGCTGAGGAGTTTTTGTTTGGCTTTCATTAAAAAGGTTAATGGTGACAACATATTCAACACCATTAACATTAGCAACCAGAGGCAAGGAACACAAGTCAAAACAGGAAAAGAACAGACTAAAGAATATTTAGATAAAGCAGATGAATTCAAGGCACCAAAGCCTAATGAAATTCACCCTAGAATACCTAAATGAAGCAGTGCAGAATGGTTCACAAGCACCTGAAAGACCTCATAGGGAAGGGGTAATGTCCCAAAGGACCGAAGACAGGAAACATACAACCTGTCTTTGCAAAGGGGAACCAAGAGTCAAGGGAATTACAGACTTACCAGCCTAATCTCAATACCTAGAAAGATAATGGAACAATTTGACTTGTGAGCACCTAGGCGATCACAGGCTTGTAAGGAATAGCCATAATGGATTTGCCAAGAACAAATTATTCCCCATAAACCTAATCTTGTTCTTGATATGGTTGATGGCCTAATGGAAAGTGGGGGAAATCAGCAAACAGGATATATCTTGATTTTTAGCAAGACTAAACTCAATCCCACATGACAGTCTCATAAGCAAAGTAGGATAATGTTATCTAGATGAAATTACTACAAGGGGGTGAATTACTGGCTCAAAGAACCTTATTCATCGAGTAATTAATGAATAGCTTGCTGTCAAAATGGGGGAGGAGGGTCTATCCAGTGAGATCCCACACGGGTAATATTCAATATCTGTATTAATGATTTTGAAATCAGAGTGGAGATGACATGCTTATAAAATCTGCAGACAAGACCAAGCTGGACAACAGGACTAGAATTCAAAATGACCTTTAAAAAATTAAAGAATTGGACTGAAATCAACAAGACTAAATTCACCAGGGACAAGTGCAAAGTACCACACTTGGGAAGTAAAATCAGATGCATAACTATAAAATGGGGAATAGCAGGCTAGGTGACAGTACTGCTGAAAAAGAGCTGGGTGTTATAATGGCTCACAAATTGAATACAAGCCAATAGTATGATGCTGTTGTAAAAAAGGCTACTGGAATTCCAGGTCTATTGACAGGAATGTTATAAGACACAGGAGATAGGCGATGCGGCCTCAGCTGGGGCAGTGTGTTTAATTAGGAAAGAGGTGGAAGAACTGGAGAGAGTCCAAAAAAGAGCAACACAAATGATAAAAGGCTTAGAAAACCTGACCTATGAGGAAAGGTTAAAAAACTGGATAAGTTTAGTTTTCAGAAAAGAGGATTAAAGGGGAATCTGAAAATAGTCTTCAAATAAGTTACATGTTGTTATAAGGAGGACAGGGACCACTTGTTCTCCATGTCCATTGAAGACAGGACCAAAAGTGATGGGCTAGATCCACAGCCAGGGAGATTTAGGTAAATGATTAGGGGAAAAAAAACCCTAACTAGCAAGGTAGTTAAATTCAGAAACAGACTTCATTGGGATTTTAAGAACAGGTTGGACAAACACTTGTCAGGGATGGTGTAGGATCCTGCCATAATGCACACCTTTTGAGGCCCCTTCCAGCCCTACATTTCTATTTTAAAATGGAACAGTTTAAATCCCTTTGAAATAATCAGAGACCTCTGTAAAATGGTTTTAAAAAGAGATTTCAGCAGATCTCCGAGGACCAAGTTAAGATTCCACCAGTTCATCGTCTTAATCATCTGATGGCTACTGAAAAGGAGCAAAGTGTGGCTACTTCTGTAAAGAATTCATGAAATAAAAGGATACACAACAAAGGTATCACTCAATTCTTTGATGTTTCCAAAAGTGAGTACAGGAACTTAAATAGTCCAGATAATCATTTTCTAAATGACCTGAAGCAGGCAATGGATTTCACCAGGAGCTCAAGGAAATATTTTGTTCATCCCTATTGCGCTATTTCCACCACCACCACCACAAAAACCACACACCTCTAGACGCTAGCATCCTTCCTGGATTTCAAAAATACATCAATCGGCTCTGACGAACAAAAACACCCTTGGAGCCTTTGCCTCAAGTTCTAGGTTAACAAGATGAGCTTCTGGAGACCCAGAGCAAGGGGGCTTTGCTTCAGCAGATCCTTTTAAGCAGCAAGATGTCACAGACCATAGATTGACACAATAGTTAAAGGGCAGAACCGGGGACAATGGCTTTGCCTTCCTTGATTTTCCAAGCTACTCTTGCTAGAAGGCTAGGTATACAGACATTTTCCGAAAACACAAGAAACAGTATCTGTTCTTCACGCTTGGCTCTCAAATAGCCTCTACAAAGGTTTGGACTTTGCTACCCTGGGATGTATTACGGAAAGAACCACACATCTTTGATACGTGAACAGTTTATGGTCAAGTTCCCAATCTTTGGTTGAAAGTGCCTTTTGCTTAGCCAGTCAGCTTTGTGGTTGAATTCCCTTTTGAACTGCTGGGATAAATAGGGTCTTGCTCTCTAAGAATCTGGATATCCTAACTTTCTAAATCAATGAGAGGTTTCCACAAACCCTTCAGAGCCCAGTTGTCACCACAGTAAAATTAAGCTGTCAACTGAACTATAGTGGATGTATCAAAGTATCTTGGGAAGAATTTGAAAACACTGTAGAAGTCAAGATGGCACAACTGGACTAAATTTTGCAGCAATGATTCCTAAATTCTGCTGCAGTATGAATTCACTGCACTGTTCCCCATCCCCCACAAAAAGGCCAACCCGTGCAAACATACTCATCTGCATCTCAATGGAAAAAAATATTGATAAAATCATTTTCAATAGCTTTTTTTTTTTAGGATATGTTTTCCCATTGTCCTCTCCACACAACCAGTTTGCTCCCTTCCCCAGTTTGTGACAGGGAATTAAGAAACTCACAGCTGACTTCTCCCCAGCACCCTAAGCCTGGACTGTTCAGCTATTTTCTAGGCAGCTGAGTTCGCCTCAATGCCTTTCTGCCTGATTACATAAAACAGAGCAGGAAGCATGTACCAGAATCTAACTCTCCCCCTCACCCAGGCGCCGGTGGGGGGGGGGGGGCGCAGAGAGCAAAAGAAAGTTGTAAGATCGTCCCAGAACAGCAGCAACAAAGGAAACAGAAAGAGAGAAAAATTATATAAAAAACAAGATGTCAGGTGTCTGGCTATGAAACAAAACTGCACAATCCATGGCAAACTAGCAGCTGACTAACTGAAATGAATGGGACAATTCACACCCCTTTCTACTACTGTTTCATGCTCTAGTCCAGGGCTGGCCAAATTTATGGAACTCAAGAGCCACACAAGTTGATTATTAAACCTTTAAGAACCACACTGAGGCATATAGCCACATACGTCTTCCTAGTAAACTGATTTGCTGACGGTCTTCCACGAGCCACACTTTTTCATTCAAGACCCAGTTTGGCCACATCTGCTCTAGTCTATGCAAACTCAGGAAGATACAACCACATCAGTTTCACACTCAGTTTAGATTTTTGAACTTTTCTTCACAGCTGTAAAGGCTAGAGATATAGTTCTTTTAAAATCAATGCAAGTTCCCCCTCTTCAAAGCATCTGACGAAGTGTGATTTTTGCCCACGAAAGCTCATGAGATAAATAAATTTGTTAATCTATAAGTGCCACAAGACTCCTTGCTTTTTTTGCTTTACTAGACTAACACAGCTGCCCCTTTGGAACTCTTAACATGAAAGCTAAGATTCTGGAGCACAATTCTGGGGCATTAAAATGAATTGTTGAAATTTCATGGCCACAGAATCACAGATTATATATGGCCCCAACTATGATTCACTCACTGATTTTTGTAAACTAATTGTAGGCAAGTTTGTATAATGCAAAAGTAATTTCTCTATGTTTTTTCTGACTGCTCAGTATATAAAACTAAACAGACAATTTCATGCCAAAAGCTCTTTCCTCATTAACCCTGCACAAGAACTTCATTGCCGCCATGAAATTTAACAAATTACTGTGTGGTTTGACAATTCAATAGATGACTCAAGTATGAACTACTAATTAAAATATTTTTAAGAATTAACAAAGAGAATGTCCATACTAAAGTGTTGAAAGAGGATCATACTTGAAGGTGGACTTTCTTTCTAAGATGTAGGAACAGCATTGGTAACTACTCTAAATAATAAAGTAACAAAAGGCACCAACTACAGTCAGCTTTGAAGCTATGGTACCGCCTTTCCAGAAAACTTTATTACCTGGAAAGGTGTTAACATGCTTTCAAGTCTGCAAAAAGAACCGCCACCACCACTCAACTTTCTGTCTGTCTAGGAAGAAACTGATACATATATGGGTTTAGTCTGAAGCAGATTTTTCTGTAACACGTTCATGTTTAACATGGCCTAGTTGTACATTACCAGCAAAGTCAGAGAAAACAAGAATTTAGAAAGTAAACCATTATCAAGTGTAAGCTGATTTTTATTTTAATAATTTTGATCTCAATAAACGAGGTGTATTAAGTTCGTCCCCATTGTAACTCCATTCATTTTGAAAGTGTTACATAAAGGAATACGGGCCAGTGGTATATGAATTTAATTTCTGTGATGAAGGAAGCATTAAACTCATAAGTGGGTCACCAATTCTTTTAATATGTTAAATTGTATTTGTGGTTTTGCAAAGCAGTCATTCCATTCTGAGATCTTGTCTACTTGAAATTTTCCTTAATATTCTCTAATCAGTGCTACTTGTTCTACTGCAAATGCAGGAGCTGTGATGTAGAGGTTACTGTGACTTACGGAAATATCACCAGCAAGCCAATTAAACATATAACTGAATTAGTGGGGGTATAGTTGGATTTTTTGCCCTTAAAATTCCATAGGGCCAGCACAGATATTTCCCATTTTAGGAATTTACAGCACTATATTGCTCCTGGAAGTTCAGATACAAGAAACATATAGGACCTCTGCCAGTCAGAAATAAAATGCAGTTGTTACATGGACATATACCATTTGTATCATAATAGCAACATTATTAAGTAGCATCTCTTTTTCAAATAGAGCTGGTTTTAAGTTAAAAAAAAAAAAAAAAAACACCACACACTTCACTGGAAAGTAAAGCCTTTTCTCCAAATCTATAAATATGTTTCTCATTCTAAAACTTCATCAGTTAAGAACTATTTAAGTGTTATTTTTTTTCAAATAGATTCAACAATGCAGGGTAACAAGTAATTTAAGATGAGTCACTTTTTCTCTTTTTAAAGGAGCCATGCAAAAAGAGAAATGGCTGGTGCAAGAGGAACAAGATGATATACTTGAGGATGACACACATGGCATGGAAAGGTGCCCTTTTTGGTTTCCTGTGCTAGTGCCCTTGCAAGTGTCAATGAATATGTTTATTAGAGAGTAACCGGCATGACACCAAACATGAAATTCTTCTTTTCTACAAAGTTCTGCAGAACTCAGCCCCTTAACTCTGGTCCTTATTTCTATCACTTTACCCTTTCTTCCAAAACACTCCACTAATCGCTTTGTGAGATTTTCCTCTCACCTGTCACTGCAATTTCTGCCATCCTGCTCCTTATGGCTGGCATCCCCGCCCCATCCAGTCCACAATGCCCTACCCTCACTTCTTTCAAGTCCTCCCTGAACACACATTTTCTCTAAGAGGCTCCCTCTCCCTCTCTCTCTCTCTCTCTCTCTCTCTCTCTCTCACACACACACACACACACACACGTTATTAAGTTACTTTTCAAAAGTTAAATATTGTTGATCAGTCATCCAATTTTTGTTTATATCCTTTCTTTTTACATTAGTATTTAGATAGTACGCCCTATGGCTATGGATCCCAAATGCTGTAAGAAGACAACCCATCAATTAGGTTTTTTCCAGCCCACTATTACACTTGTGCACCCTTCACCCCAGCACCCACAACTTTAAACCCAGTCTAAAGGAGCTGCCCCTTTTGAGGAGTAAGGGGGGGAAGGGGCCCATCCCATACTCAACCTACAGTGACGGCTTCTGTCCCTGTCCCATGGGGATGGGCCTGGCTCCCAACTCTAGATGCAAAGACTGGGCACATGAGCTCACAGCACCACTTGGGCTTCGTCAGCAACCCCTGTGTGATGGAGAAGCAGCCAGGTCAAACCAAACTGCTGCTAAGACGCACGGCTTCAGCTCACAACACCCTCAGTGGGGAGCTGGAGTCACCTTTGGGGGGTGAGCTTGCTTTCTAACCCTCCGACTCCCTCCTGGACCTCATCTCTGCAGCCAGCGGGGAGAAGTGTCTATCTGCCTAGGTAGGGCCTAGTGATGTGTTGCTATGTGCAGGATTGGATTAATTTAGCTCGAACCTCACCCCAACCCACTAGTAGGTCAAATCCTACCCATTAGGAAACAGTGCCTTATAGGACAAGGACAATTTTTTTTTTAATCTGTACAGTACCTAGCACACATTTAATTCTGTATAACAAACTGATGCTATGGATTTAATAATTCAGTAACTCAGAAGGCCAGCTCAGCACAGTCATGATCACAAGCTATATAAATCACTCTTACCAGAAGGATGGACTACTACATATGTAGCTTCATAAACTCTTTCATGCAAAAGTATGACTGTTTTAAAATGATACAAATTTCTTCCATACTACAAAACAAGTTCTCTCTTCAGTTTGTCCTAGATACTATGCATCACTGACAAAATATTTTGCACCAACACTTGTCAAAAGCCAAGGCTGCAACGTTAAAGAGAGATTGCCACGGAGCTAAGGTTCAAAATTTCATTATTTAAAAAATGTACCGAATGCCACTGATATAAACCTCCCTCCCTCCCCTTTTGTTGTTATTTCTAGTTCAGAACTACATAAAGGCACAAATCAGGAACAAAGCTTCACTCTGTTAGAAACTCCAAGAGTAAGAACTTTCCTTTATTTAAACGCCTCCCTACCATGTAAAAACCTTAAGGTAGTGCTTTGCTGGTGTCAGTGTGTCAGAAAGTGAAACAGCAGAAACAAAAAGTGAAAGTGACTTATTTGCCTAAGATGATCAAAATGCAATAAACTTGAATAAAGAAAGTCGGACTTTATATCTGAATGTTAATAACCCAGGGGTCATCTGTAATACAGGTAAAGAAACTAATCTTTTAAAATTATGAATTTTACCTTGAGGCATTATACAGGCAGGAACAATCTGTTACCCTGTATTGCATACTTCCCTCAGGGAGGCCCTGGGAGCGTGCAAAGATCGATGTCATTGCCAGATTGGGATTTGTATGTTTCAACCCCATCTGAATTCCATTCAATTAGTATTTTCTACTTTTAAAAAACCAAACATTTAGCACATAGAGCTAATCAAAGTAAGGGTTTGTGTACACGAGTTAAGTTTTACCAGTTTGCCTAACAGTATGATTTTAAACCGATTTAGTTAAAACTAGGGTAAAAGGCTGCAGGGGCAGTTATTTATTTCAGTTTAGTTTAAGCTTTAGCCAAAAAAAAAAAAAAAAAAGCAAGTCCACACAGTTTTTGCACTCTTTTTGCTGAAGCCTGGTTTTCAGAGTTTAAGTATAAATAGTTTCAGAGCCCAGCGGTGTCTTTTTTTTGAAAAAAATTAATAATAATTATATTAATACAATCATTGATGTGGTTGTAGCTATACCTTACAAAAAGTATTTACAATGATACAATTTAGCCTTTGTCCCCTTCCTTTATGAGAATACGGTTTACAGTGCCCCACACTATAGAGATTGTAATACATTAACTATACTGGTATAAAGTGGAATTACATTTTGTATTTAAAGACAAATCAGTTATAAAAAACCAATTTCAACTAAACCAAAATATATATCTTGTAACACATTAACTTTCTAAAAGTTCAATAATAGGGGGTCAGATGCCCGAATGGATTCCTAGTTTCCAGGAAACAAGTAATATGCAAAATACTCAAAAGATCAAAACAATCTCAAAGGTGTTTTGTAATAATTGATTTGTCTTATCACCACATTACGTGAACAATGTGTATTTTTTCCTGATTAACATGAAGTGATCACATTTCCATTTTCACTAAATGAGAGTCCAGAGCTCACAATTTAAATGATAGTTGTAAGCAGCATCCAAATTTTTCATCCCCAGTCCAAGAGGGTTTTTGTGTCTTTCAGACATGGTCCATTTAGACTCATGGAAACAGAAAACTGTGGTGACTCACTGAACAAACACACTGTGTTGGACAGTTCCTGTGCTAGCAGAATACCTCAGAAGCAGCAACTAACCCATATTCACCCTATTCAGAGGGGTAGCCGTGTTAGTCTATGTACAGCAGAAATAATGAGAGTCCTGTGGCACCTTCTAGACTAACACACTTCTGTGGGCATAAGCTTTTGTGGGCCCCAACCTGCTTCAATAGATATCAAGTAGAGTGTTCCTTCTGTTGATACATAATTTGAGTGGTCTTCCCTCCACTCTTTTTAGAACAAAGTATATCAGTAAATTTCTCTTTGGAACAGATACCCTTCAATATTTTGTCTTTGACATTACTCCCTTAACACTATGGGCAACTCTCACAGTTGCCCCAGCTTTCAGGTTAAGTTTCCAACCACCCCAGGGGCTGTGTGAGGAACAAACCTGCTAGTCTTTAAGTGCCATAATACTCCTTGCTTTTTTTGAAAATGAAAAGTACTAAAGCAAGATACAAAGGCACAGGCGTATTATTCTAGTTCAGCAAAAGTAGTTAGGAGTCCTGTGGCACTTCAAAACTAAAATTTATTTATCGCACGAGCTTTCGTAGGAGAAAATCCCACTTCACCTCATGTGACAAATTTGTTAGTCTAAGTGTCACAGGACTCCTTGCTTCTAAAGCAAGATATTAGCTCTGCTTTCTAGATGCATTTAAAAAAAAAATATATGGTCTGCCAACAGTTAACATATAAGCTATAGTGTAGTATACACAAGCTGTAAGCAGAAGAAAACATTTGTATTTGCTCACAAGTTGGTGGGAATTAGAATTGGACCTACATTCCATTATTTAGCAATCTTTACTCAGAGACTTTTAGTGTACCTTTCCAGCTGAATGTTAGCAAGTTTTGACGTGTACTCAGATTCATAGAAACAGCTACACAATTAAGCATTTCAGAAATCCCTACTTAAAAAGAGCAGACCCAAAAAGCAATGTGCTAAGCTATAACAAGTTCTATAGAGTTTTACAAAGAAATAATTGTTTAGATCATTTTATTCAAAGTCTGTTAGCATCTCCTTTTTCTTTCCACCCTTTTATGCTTGTAGGCTAGAATGTCAATCCTGGAAAAGCATTAGTAAATATCTCTCCTTCATGGTTGCCAACCTTGCATTTTAGTTTTTACTAACATGAAAAGCCGAAGCAGTTTTGTTTGTTTATTGACTCAGTAAACTTTCTACTGACATTACTAAAAACAACAAACAACATATCATCATCTTGATCACATTATAATGTCACAATAATGTCACACTTTGGGACACACAGTGGGGAGTGCTGAGAAAGCCTGGTGGAGAAGCAGGAGGGATCCTGGCACAGGCATGATTGGAGCCCAGGGATTTCAGGTCCAATGGTGAATTAGTTTTATACCCCTGAGCCCAGGGAGCACAGAGGAGCCTGCTGATCACCTTCCCCCTGCAGGTGCTCAGCAAGTCATGCTGGAGGCTGGTCTGCTCCTATAGTGCAGGTGGCTTTTCTCTTCACTGAAGTCAATTGGACCAAAGTCTATCCCTGTACTCTGAGGCCAGTTTTATGACTTAATTGCTGAGGTGTCCCCACCTGATTTTTGGTGACAAATGCTGATTTTTTCAATTCACAGAAGACTGTTTGCGCTCTCTCTCTCTCTCTCTCTCTCTCTCTCTCTCTCTCTCTCTCTCTCTCTCTCACACACACACACACACACACACACACTCACTGCTTTTAACAGCTCCAGTTCAGGGAAGCATTACCATACAAGTTAATGAGACTTGAGTATATGCTAAAAGTAAGGCTTAAGTTCTTTTCTAAACCGGGATCAGAATAAGCTGAATTGGAAGAAAGGGTGACAATGAAAACCAAGAGCAGCAAGAACCCTCCTCAGGCAAGTGACAGAACCAAAACCATATTTGTCACATTTAAACTTCCATTTCAAACAAAATTCAGTATCTGGCCACCATGGTGGTACAGAGAACAGTCCAAATGTGAATCAAATATACATGGATAATGTTGTCCTCCTCAGCAGGCAGAAATACAGCTCAGTGCTCCCACTGACATCTAGAGAGCTCCCAAGCAGCAGCGTGAAGTTAACATTGGTCATTTTCGCTACTACCATTGAGAACCCTGCAACAAGGAAACTGTCAAATCACGACAGCTTCACATTGCTATTGCTTGGGAAAACACACTGCCATTGCTTGGCAGCCACTGCAGGTGTTCACAGGGTAGGAGGACCCCAATCAAATAAAAAAAACAACAAACCATCACCCACAAGCTAGGTGACAGATGTATTATAACCTCCCTGTGTCCCCATTCCCTACCACACCCAGCTACTAGGAGGAGAAGTAAAGCAGTAACTGCTCCCCCACGGTCACTAAGGTCTGATGGCTGTTCTATGACCCATGTGAAATCGGCCTGGGGCATCAGTTCAGTCAGTAGTGGACTGCTGCGATATCCTTGTAGACAGTGTAATGGGATGACTACCTCACACACACCCTGCAGGTTGGAATGCAGGCCAGATGGGCCAATTAACCTACTAAATAGATAATTATGGAGGTTCAGCTGAGCAACAACAGACAGGCCTAAAAAGCCCAAAGAGGCTGCCGGGAAAAGGCAGATATTCCCAGAAGAAACGGAGGCGTGAGTAGAGACTGTAGGTGATGAAGCAAGAGATTTTGGAAACTTGTAGGCACAGAAGCAAGAAGGAACTAATAGTAGGGAACAGCCCAGGGAAGGAGTAGTGATGCCAGAGAGGGCACAGGCTGCTGAGCTGAGTGTCCCTGGCCAGGAATCCAAAGAAGAGGGCAGGCTAGTAGGGGTACTAGTTCACCAGGAGAGTGGCAGTGAGTGGGAAGACTAGGACTACTGAGGAGCTAACCCCCCCACAAAGAAGATGAAACATGCACTGTGGCACAGCCCTCTGGCCATGTCACTAAAAGGATGCTGCAGTTCCTGCAGCTGTGAGAGGGGCTGCAGCTGGACAGCGGAGACAGAGTGATGGTGAGCAAACTGCAGATGAGTGGCCAGTGCTGGCCTCGAACCAATCCCAAGTAACCAGCAGGAGGCTTCAGTGTGATGGTGAGTGACTGCCCTGTGATAAGTGGTACCCACCAAACTACAGAGAATTAAATGAACCCAGAGAACGAGCTACCCCAGGGGTCTCAAACTCAAATCACTAACAGGGCCACATGAGGACTAGCAGAGGGCTGCATGAGGATTAGTATGGTAGCCCGAGGACCATGCTACTGAAACCTTTCCATACAATGATATTGCAAATATCAGTAACAATTGGGTCATTGCGGGCTGCAGGAAATAGCTTTAGGGGCCATGTGTGGCTGGTGGGCTGTGTGTTTGAGATCCCTAAGCTACCCCCTCCCATCACACAGAGGTAATCCCTGCAGATTGGTACATAGGGAAGCTTTGGTGATCACTCTATTTTGCTATATTTATTATGTGGGTGAAGAGGCCTTTAGTCTTTAGTGCTACCCAACCAGCAGTTTCAATCAGCACTAAAACACCACATGAAAAAAGAAAGAATAAGGTTTCTATATTTCACTTTTGCATGGGGTGGAGGGGCCACTGTCCAGATCTACCGGCTCTGTACTGTTTTAATTCAATATATGCATATAGTACTTTGCTCGGTTCCTTTGACCAGGCTTCTTAGGCTATATCTACTCTGAGCTAAGATGTGATTCAAAAGCTCACCCAGAAATACTCATGCTAGCTCAAGTGTAAACAGTAGCGTAACCACGTTAACATGTGCAGCAGGAGCTGAGTACAAACCCATCTGAACCCTGTGAGTACGTATTAAGCATGGATAACACTTGCCAACGCTCTTTACTGCCCATGTTACCACAACTACACTGCCAGGAGTTAGTTTATACCCGTGCTAGCTCTTACCGAGCTGCTGCAAGTATGTGTATGTGAGCTGGGAACCGCATCTCTAGCTCATAGGACAGACATAGCCTGAGATGTTTCAGCATAATGCCTTTCCTTAAGAAAACAGCAGAACAGAGTGTCAATATAACACACCTGTGACTAGAGAAGCGTCTTTATTTTTTGTTAAAGTCTCAAGACTGACAATACTGTCATGGTAAGTAGATTGTTGATTTTAGTTGTGACCAGCTGTACTGCAACTGAAAACATCGCTTTGCTAATCCAATAAAACATCTTTTTGAAAAAAAAAAAATGCAGAGAAGCGTGTAAATCACTAAAAACATTTGCTGTGCATGCTGTTTATGACTTTTGGTCACTTTTTAACCATCTTGTACATGCTGCAATATTCTGTTCTTTTTGCAAACTTCTGTTAAGTCTATGAGGAACTAAGATACTTTTCTGCACATCTGAACAGAAACTATGAACTATCCTGATGTTTTAACACACTGAATTGTCCCAGCTATTAGCAGATTAGTGCCTAAGATCTGCTTGTGCTATTTACTTCAGAACAATGAAAGAAGTTAAAAACCTAATACAACTTCATAAAAAAAACTGTGGATCAAAATAAAACATCTTGAAATAAACACATTGCATATAATGGAACCATCCTTACTATAGACTATTTGAGGGTATTTGGGGCATCTCTGCGAAAGCCACAAAGATGGTCTTAGGTAGTTTTTGGAATCTTATAGCACTGTTCCAAATACGCAGGCTACAGGCTCCAAAGGTGGCTACTGATTAAAAAAAAAAGACAGTGCAGAGAAAGAGATTGCATTGGTGGGGTGCATGTACACCACACATTTCCAGTTTGGCTGTTTTAGGTTTCGCCAAGCTGAAAAGTGATAAACCATAAAGGATCACTCTAGAAGCAATATATTTTAAGACGGGTAAATCAGCTAAACTGTTCTAAAAGGTAATGATAGGCTACCTCAAAATACTTCTTCAAATAATTTTTTTGTGAAGTCCCAGGTTAAAAAAATTAATATTTTATATTCGATGTCATTTGCATGGAACTGTAATTAGACAGTTAGGGATGGGGACTGGAAACGAACAACCAGCATCACTTTCATTTGGAAAACAAATACAGAGCAAATGCTACACAATAGGCACATTTTTCAAAAGTGGACACTGAAGTTACCCTGCGCACACTACTTTTTGCATGTGCAGTTTGGGTTTTCTGTTATTTTGTGCATATACTCAGATTTGCCCAAGCAAACCACAATAGCATGCGGCTCTAATTTTTATGTTCAAATATAGCTTGCATAGGCTAATATGAGGTTTTGTGCTCACAAACTCTGTACATCCAAACTTTTGCAGGTGCAACTTTAAAGACAGGTCAGACTTCCTTTGAAAGTTTGGTCAACTGTGTCATACTTTGAAATTTAATTAATTCATTATGTTTTGGCATGAGGGGAGAACAGACTGCTATATAAGTTTGTAATCTCCATTAAAGTTAACGACACTGATAAGTATATTTTGAGGAAGAGAGAGAGAACCATAAGGTTAGATTTTTCTAAGGACTCAGCATCTACAACTGAGACCAGATTTTTCCAAAACAGCTCCACTTCCAGCAGCTCCTGCTGTCCTCAGAAGGAGCTGCTGAGCACTGTGAAAATTTGGTCACTTCACTTAAGTGTTTAAGTGGGAGGCTGAGCTAGGATGAAAATTTATCACCAAAACCAAAATTGCCTCAGTCCCAAGAGTCAAACAGCACAATCACTTAAAAATAAAAATCAGAGCCAGTTTTTAAGTTCTAGGTCTCCAGTGCAACTGTACATTTTTCTGTTTTAAAAGGCATTGCTATATGGAGTGACAGAATAAGATAGTTCTCTTGAGGTTCTTGATTTGCCAAATGAACTTTAAACAACTGCCTCCTGAAAATTGAAAGTTACGCCCTGCAAAGCCCTACCCTGATATCACAGGGATCATGTACAGGAATATTTTATGCACACACAAGCCATAAATATTGGGACCCTTGTTGGTAAATGAGGTATATTTTAGTAAAATGACAGTGTTTGTAAACCTGTAATATTTATTAGAAACTGCTGATCCTGTCCAGTAGGTACCTTTCATAATTACTTCTATTATACAGTATTGCCAAATCACCACTATGGAGCTATATACTTAAGTTTCATTAATATCAACTCTAATCCATAAAGGCAATTTGATTAATATTGCAACGAAAGATTCTTTTGGGGATTTTAAGATTTATTTTGGGTTTTTTTTGGGTTTTTTTTTTTTTTAAAGCTGCTCCAAATTAAAAATAGGGATTTCGAGGGTTAAGGCCTACCAGGACCTTTAAAAACATTTTTTAAACATTAGCATAGGCATCACTTTTACCAGGCAAATATCTTTCTGTGCAATAAAATGCAGATTTTTAATATCCCAGTTAGGATTTCAAATCTATAGAATGACATTTCACTGAACCATGCAGGGTCATACTATAAATGGAGTATTATACAGAAAGATAGGATACAGTAAGGTAATATGGGTTCTGGTTTATCTCATGTGGTCAATTTAAGGTCATGTAATAGTTTTGACAGATCATTTTTACTGCCCTAAGACCAATGGAAATGCACAGTACATGCACACCATTGATTTCATTAGCTAGTATTAATAAAATTTAATTAGCTGTTCTTTGTATAGAGATACCACCTAGCAAAACTACGATATTTGACTGAGCATAGAGCAGTTCTTGGAACAGGCGGCTTTTTTATTTTACCTTTAACTCACCCCTACTGGTCTAGGCTAGGTTCCCTGTTTAAGCATGATGTTAGCTACTACAGGAACTGCAACTCTACACACAACAGGGTGAGGTGAGGACAGAGGAAGACTGCCTTTGTCGTGAACCTCCAGCGATAAAAAGACCATGATAAGCTCTGAGTCTGAGACCTCACCGGCCAGATTTCTACTGTTATTTTAACATATGTATAGGTTTGTTTGTTTTTAAAAAGGCAACTTTGCTCCTTGTGCAGTACCTGCTGCTGCACTACCAAACAATGCTCCTTGCATGGTACTAGGGGCACCCAGGGACAGGGACAAGAACAGCAGGCTAGGTTATTTGAATTACTAACAAAACTTTCACGTCAAAATGCAGCATGGGAAACAAACAGCACAGTGCACTAACATAGTATTTTATCACTTTGCGTTGGTTTACAGCTTTGCCCACACCTGAACTTTAATCAAAAAAAAAAAAAATCTAAACAATAGTAAGGTTTCTAAAAGAACTGCCAATACGCGTTTGTCACCTGAAACTGCATAAAAATCATGGATACTTCCCATGCCACCATTCAAAAAAAAAAAAAAGTGATATCTGAAAACAAGAGCTTCCCTGCACTTTACAACTAAACCTAGATATACCATTCATTCATCTTCTTACCAGCAACATGCAGAGTCACCAGATAAAAACATTTAGGGTTTACTTACCTGGTGGTAACTGAAAGTTATGAATATTAGGTGGGTTTTGAGGTGCCTGAGGCAGACGAGGTGCTAAAACTGTAGGAGTCAAAGTTGCTCTGATACCACTTGTAGTTGCTGTTGGCGTCCTTGGCAGACTTTGTGCCACTGTACTGGCCGTGCCCTTAGCCATTCCAGTAGGGGTACCAGGAGCTGCAGGAGGTATCCCAGTGGGATTGGGGGCCACACTGGAGAGTCCAGCTTGCATAGTTTGCCCAATCATCATGCTACCCCCTGTAGAACTGGGCTGGCCGCTAGCAACTAACGTCTGCACTATGGTTTTAGGGGGCTCTGATTTGATGACCTGTGTGGCGGGTGCTGCTGGGACACTGGAACCAGGTTGGCTGTTCACAAGTGATGTCTGGAGAGAAACTCCAGAACCCACAGTGGCAACAGCAGGAAAACTCCCCACACTGATGGTTGAATTGATCACAGTATTGCTCCCATTCTGGGTGGCTGCAGCGGCTGCAGCAGCAACCGTGGGTCCTGCTGTGTGGATTGGTGGCCTCACCAGTGCTACAGTAGGCGCCCCACCTACAATGCTTGGTGGCTGCTGTGAAGAGATTACTGTGGGGGAGGAGGAAGAGGTGGAGGACACAGCAGTGCTGAGGAAAGAAGTCTGGATGACAGTGTTAGAAGCTGATGGCAAAACAGCATTAACCGTATTTCCTTTCCCCACAGATCCAGGTCCATTGTTAACTAGAGGGGCAACAGCAGGTGCAACAGCAGGATTAGCAGTTGCAGGAGTCCCAGAGAAAGCAGCACTTCCTGAATGATGAGAGTTCATCACCACATTACTCCCATTCAAAGTCTGCACTGTTGTGGTCCCAATTTTGCCATTCCTGGTAGATAAGGCCGTTGCCATGGTACTAATAACCACTGATTTGCCCTGACTGAGGGTCCCTGGAGCAGCAGCAGCTTCAGATCCTCCTGCTGCTGGTGCTGCTGCTGTGGTGGTGGTGGTGCTGGTCGTGGTGGCTCCATCCAGAGCTGAACCCTGGGACCTGGTGTTATGATTAATAACACCCCCTTGTACTCCTCCAGCTCCTGAAACAACAAGGAGAGAGCGTGGGAGGGGAAAACAGATGTAGAGGGAGTGTACTCCCCCCCCTCCCCAACCCCCTCCCCATAATGCCTGCAATCAGATAAGAAAAAAGGGGTGAAAACACCAGTCCTCTTTCTTGTACAACAAGGTTTCCTGGAGACCCCCTTAATCCCTCACGCTGAAACCTGTCAGCAGTGGTATTAATTACAGGACCCCTTCCCATCATTTGAAACAAGGAAGGGGAAAAAGAAAAAAAAGGGGGGGGGCAGACAACAGGAGAGGATTCTGGACAGGAAAGGGGACGGGGGAGTCTCTTCTCCTCATTTCCTTCATTCCCCCTATTCCAGGGCCTGATGCTGTTTTACAAACATCCTGCACATTCCAGTACCTGCAACTAGAGAAAAAATACATGGCAGGAGTGGGGCAAGACGTTAATTAAGAGTTCTCCCTGTGCCCTCTATACCCCGCACGCCATGCCTCCAATCCCTCCATTGCCCATCGTGGAAGCCAGCAGCACCATGCAGTTCAACTAGCACAACATAAAAAGCAGGGCTAAGAGCTGTCAGGCTGACAAAAGTTGCCATAAGGCAACTTCCTCCACACCTTAGCCTGCTGCTGTGATTCTGCTCCTCAAGCTCCCACAACCATAAAGACAAATATGGGGAGAAAAGAGACTCCAGCAGTGAGGATGCTATCGTATGGCCTCCTGCCTGAAATCATGATTAACACCAACCTTGGGACTCCAGGTCCTGAATGAGGGAAACAGAAATGAGAGGGGAGCAGTCACACATAACTTTCATCAGGGGAGTCTCAGTAACTAAGACGACCCTCCTACAAAAGCCTCATCTCAGACTTGCTGTTACTAAGATCAACATCCTCTTCTTCTTCAGCAACAAGAAGCAGAGAAAAGTGGGGGAAAAGAGTCACAGACTAGACAGATAAAGATATTTTTCCCTCCTCTGAAAACAGCCTCCTGCCTGTTCCATAAAGCGAGACCTACCATTATGATTCACATTATCCCCTTATAATCAAACTCCTTCATCAAGGGGGCAAACATTCACAGGTGGACATGGGGAAGACCCTCCAAGGTAGAGGATGGGGGTTATGGCCTGTATCTCCCCCCTTTCTAGCACCTGGCGTTGCTACAACACCCCCTTGAGGGAGAAAGAAGAATGAAAGATGTTGAATGCCCCTGAGAGGGCAGAGGGAACATCCAGACAGATTACGGGGGTGGAGGCATATTTAGGGGCTTCTTCCCCTCAAAATCCCTCATTTCCTCCTGTACAGGAAACGAGTGTCATGATTAATAACACTCCTTCGCACTCCAGCAACAGAGAAGGGGGAAGGGAGGGAGCACTCAGAGACTGGCAGGCATTAGGAAGTGGGAATCCCCCCAGCACACCCCAGCACTAGGGAAGACAGAGGAATATTCAGAGCAAGTGGCGGACAGCCATCATGAAAGGGATGGATTCAGCAGCGGGGGTCCCACCTTGACCCCTGGGCTGAAGAGCTGCTTCTGACACACCAGCAGGGAGGGAAGAAAAAGAGAAGAGGGATGATAAACCACCAGTGGCTGCAGCTCTGGCACAGGAGCAAAACACCCCCCATCCACAGGGAAGGGGGAAGAGGAGGCTGGAGTGTTCTCCTCAGGACTGGAAAATCGGGGGGATGTAGGATGATGTGTAGGGTGGGCTCACTGTTACTAGCTGGCAACTGGGTGGGTTGGGAAATTCAGGAGGGGTGCAGAAGGAGGTTTGGGAGGTGCTCACTAATTTGGTATAACACTGTCACTAGCTGACAACTGGGAGGTGTTGGAAAATTCAGGAGAGTGCAGGGGGAGGTTTGGGGGGTGCAAGGGACTCACTAATTTGGTATAACAGTCACTAGCTGACAACTGGGGGGGGTTGGGAAATTGGGTGGGTGTAGGGGGCTAACTAACTTGGTATAACGTTGTTACTAGCTGACAACTGGGGGGGTGTTGGGAAATCCAGGGGGTGCAGGGGAAGGTTTGGGGGGTACTTGCTCAATTGGTATGACACTGGTACTAGTTGACAACTGGCAGGTGTTGGGAAATTCAGGGGGTGCAGGGGAAGGTTTGGGGTGTTGCTCACTAGTTTGGTATAACACTGTTACTAGCTGCCAACTGGGGGGGTGCTGGGAAATTAGGGAACATGTAGGGATGCTCCCTCAATTGCTATGACACTCTTACTAGCTGACAACTGGGGGGGGGGGGTGTTGGGAAACCCAGAGGCCTGCAGGGGGAGGTTTGGGGGTGTATGTAGGGGGTGCTCACTAATTTGGTATAACCCTGTCACTAGCTGACAACTGGGGGGGGTGCTGGGAAATCAGGAGGTGCGGGGGTGCTCACTGAATTGGCCTGACAGTGCTACTAGCTGACAAGTGGGGGGCTGGCAAATTAAGGGGGAGGTTTGGAGGTGCTGACTAATTTGGTCTAACACTGTCACTAGCTGACAAGTGGGGGGGGCTGTTGGGAAATTCAGGAGGTGCAGGGGAAGGTTTGGGGGGTACTCACTCAACTGATCTGACACTGTTAGCAGCTGACAAGGGGGGGATGTTGGGAAATTCAGGGGGTTCAGGGGAAGGTTTAGGGTACTCACTCAATGGGTCTGACACTATTACTAGCTAACAAGTGGGGGGTGTTGGGAAATTGAGGGGGAGGTTTGGGGGTGCTGACTGATCTGGTCTAACAGCCACTTACTGACAACTGGGAGGCGGCGGGAAATTCAGGGGGTGCAGGGGCAGGTTTGGAAGTACTCACTGAATTAGCATGATGCTGTCACTAGCTGACAAGCGAGGGGCGTTGTGAAACTGAGGGGCAGGTCTGGGGGGTGCTGACTGCTCCTGTCTAAGTCACTCCCTGATAACCGGGGGGAGGCTGGGAAACTGAGGGGGAGCACAGACAGGTTTGGGGGGTGCTGACTGATCCGGTCTAAGTCACTCGCTGACAACTGGGGGGAGGCTGAGAAACTGAGGGGGAGCACAGGCAGATTTCAGGGGGTGCTAACTGATCCGGTCTAAGTCACTCGCTGACAGCTGGGGGGAGGCTGGGAAACTGAGAGGGAGCACAGGCAGATTTCGGGGGGTGCTACCTGATCCGGTCTAAGTCACTCGCTGACAGCTGGGGGAAGGTTGGGAAACTGAGGGGGAGCACAGGCAGATTTCAGGGGGTGCTACCTGATCCGGTCTAAGTCACTCGCTGACAACTGGGGGGAGGCTGGGAAACTGAGGGGGAGCACAGGCAGGTTTGGGGGTGCTGACTGATCCCATCTAAGTCACTCGCTGACAGCCGGGGGGAGGCTGGGAAGCTGAGGGGGCGCAGGGGGTCCTCACTCCCCGGCCTGACACTCTCCCCAGCTGCCAAGCGGGGGTGCCGGGAAGAGGCCGGCTGCCAGCCGGGGGCCGAGGGACCCGCCGTGCCCCTGTCAGCGGCTGACAGGCGGGGAAAGCCCGGGCCGGGGGCGGCCCCCCCCGGGCTGCAGGCGGCAGCGCGCGGGGCAGGGGGGAGGGGAGGGGAGGCCCCCGCCCGGCTTACCCGCCTTGGTGACCTCGGGGGCGCCGAGTCCCATCTTGCCGCCGCTCTCCGCCGGGCCGTGCGCGCTGCCCCCCGCCGCCGCCGCCGCCGCTCCTCCCGGGCTGGGGCTCGGGCTGCCGCTGCCGCTGCTCCCAACATGGTTCCCCAGCAGCCCCCCGGCGGCCCGCAGCGGCTCCTGCGCCTTGTGGTGCGGGTGGTGGTGGCCGGAGGCCGCCAGCTGGGACTCCAGCGAGCCCACCAGGTCGCTCACCACCTTCTCGTCCACCTCCGTGTTCAGGAAAACCTCATCCAGCAGATCCGAGCCCGCCGCCATCTTTTTTTTGGAGGGTTCCTGTGAGCGCCTCCCCCCGCCCCCCCACACACGCGGCGCCCGCACTGCGCACGCGCCGCCGCCCGGGCTCACCTCACCGGCCGGAGAGGGATTCCGCTCGCTGCCCATTGGCCGCCCGCCGCCTATAAAAGCCGAGGCAAATGGCCGCGGAGGCTCAGTCGGGAGGCGGGCGGCGGCGGCGCGGGCGGGGCCCTTTGTCCGCCCGCGGCCAAGATGGCTGCGCCGGGCTGAGGGGCGCTCGCGCCTCGGCCGGCGGGGAAACTGAGGCGGCGGCGGCGGCGCCTCTCCTTTCCCGCCAGGCCGCGCTTGAACCCAGGGCTGCGAGGTTCAAACGCCATAGAAAAGCTGTCTGCCGTGCAAATGGGGAGCCCTGGGTAGGGCTGGCAAGCGGGGCAGGGGGAGAAAATGTTGGATTAATGTCCTATTCTTCTTTTTTGAGGGGGGTCTGGCGGGCTTCCCCCTAAAAAGAGGGTGTGTCAGCATATTGTGACCCCTGTGGGTAAAAAGCCAGACAAAAGCGTGTGTTTTAAAATGCCTCTGGGCATGAAAGTAAAAGGACATGTCTGGCTTTTTGCCTTCATCTGATAAATAAAGGAGTCGTGGGGCACTTGAAGACAAATTTGCTTTTCATCATTTCCAGAGGGGTAGCTGTGTTAGTCTAGTTTGGCGTGCAAATAAAAAAAAAACAAACCAAGGAGTCATGTGGCACTTTAAGACAGATTTATTTTTTGCAGTTTCCAAAGGGATAGCCGTGTTAGTCTAGTTCAGTGTGCAAAAAAAAGAGTTGTGTAGCACTTTAAGACAGACTTAATTTTCACAATTTCCAGAGAGATAGCTATGTTAGTCTAGTTTGGTGTGCAAAAAAAAAAAGAGTGGCACTTCAAGACAAACTTATTTTTTGCATGAGCTTTCATGGGAGAAAATCCCATTTTGTCAGATGCTTTGAAGATTGGGTGAACTTACAGAATGGAATGAAAATAAAGGCAAGGGGGGTGATCCTATATTTTACACCCACTTGCCTTTATTTTCATTCCATTCTGTAAGTTCACCCATCTTCAAAGTATCTGACAAAGTGGGATTTTTCTCCCACAAAAGCTCATGCGAAAAATAAATCGGTCTAAAGTGCCACATGACTCCTTGCTTTTTTGGGGGGGGGTTTCCCCCGCATGAGCTTTCATGGGAGAAAATCCCACTTCATCTGATAGCCCTCTTCCTGGGGTGCTTTTCAAGACCAACCCTTTTGTTTATGGCGTGAGCTTTTGTGGGAGAGGGTCCCACTTTGTCAGACAAGATGGAGGAACTCTTCTCCCACAAAAGCTCATGTGATAAATTCTTCTTGGAAAGATCCACACATTAATATTTTTCTTGCAGCAGGATCGGGCTCCAAGTGTGTGTAACTTGTTAATGTTCTAGCCACTGAGAGTAATAAGAGGTAAGGCAAAACTTCATTTGTAATATTTGATTTTTTTTATTCTAGTAACATGCTTACTGGAGCACTTTTAATGAGTGGCAGCACAATTGTTGAACACCACACCAGGGATTTTACTCTTGCAATTAAACAGGACTCCTTGTGTGTGTGTGGTGTGGCTTTTTTTTGCTGAAGCAGACTAACATGGCTACTCCTTTGGAAATGGTAAACTTCAGTTCCATTTTTGAACAGCCAGGCAGGGACTAGCACCCACTTGTCTATAAAGCAAACAAGCAGTCCTCTGGCTCTGAAAGACTAACAGGGCTCCCCCTTTAGATTTTGGTCTATAAAGGCTTCCCCTAAGCACTTGGAAACAGTCTTCAGCAATACCAATTTGTTCTTGGTAATCACTTACTGTAAAGCAGATATTTGAAATTGCACTTGGTCATTGTGTATTATCATAAGCAAGGAAGTTCAGTTACAGTAAAAGCGCAGCTCATCCTTTAACAGTGACAATTATTTATTGAGCATTGTCCTCAATGTCCATAGTAACAAATACTAATTGAAGGATTAAAATCCCTGCTGTGGTGGTCAATGACTTGTGCTGCCACTCACTAGGGGTATACAGTGGGCATGTTGCTACAGTAAAAAATATGAATCTCACAGGTGAGGGTTTGCCTTGCCTCTTGTTGCTGTGTCTAGAGCTTGATGCTGGTATTTTTCTTGCAGCAGGATCGGGCTCCAGGCGTGAGTAACTTGTTGATAACGTGTGGATCTTACTGACAATATGCAATAAATAAATTTTGGTCTTAAGTGCCACAGGGCTCCTTGTTTTTTGCCCAACTAGACTAAAGGGGCTGCCCCTTTGGTGCTGTCAGTATGTCACTCTGGGCTGCAGGCATGGAGACTTCAAACTGACACTCAAATTTCCTCCGAGGCTTCTCTATTTCAAATAGGCTAGAGACCAAGCATTCTATACTTAAATTCCTCAATATTAGAGTAATGTTTGGCTGTTTAACACAGAAACTCTGTGAACCATCCACTTGTTACAGGAAGGAAGTCACGTAAGCAGTGTTGAGCTTTGAGGGTGCAAGATGGAAGAAGGGTACAGCCAGCCCCTTGTGTGGCCTAGTCAAAAGTGCCTCTCCCTCAAATCTGCTGGCCAGTTTAAAAAAAGTCGTACTTAGCTATCCAAATTCATGTTACTGAGACTTGTGGATTGCAGTATTGTTTACGTACTTCTGGTTTTGTTAAAGCACTTAACAGGCATGACAATGCTCAGTGTTGCAAACCCTAAATCCTCTTGTGGATTTAATAAAAATCAACTCCAGAAGTCTTTAGTCTTAGATCCTTGTTTTAAACACCTGAATGTACTTTCTCTCATATGGCGATGCTACCCTATTCTATTAGGTAAGTACAATGCAATACAAACTTTCTACAAGAAATCCATTATAACTTGCATAATGCTCTGCGTATCTACTCGTATTACCCTACGCAAGCCTCTGTCCTTTCGTTCTTCCTACGTGGTTTGTTTTTCAGTGGAAGCCGTTCGTTACCTCCCGTGTATAGCGTGTAAGCCTTTCAGGGTAGGCCTTTCTGCCCCGATTAAGTGTAGTCCTTCATGTCTTCTCTCTTTCATGCTATAAAACAGTAAACAAACAGACTTTTAAAGGCATACTCACAGTGAGAATTTCCTTGTAATACATTACTCATTTTTGGTGCTGCAGCATAAAGTCCAAAATTCTACATAGAGTAAGAACTACATGCTGAATTTCACAACTGAAAATGAAGGATCTTCCCTAGCCTTCAAGCATGGTAGAGAACTATGTAAATTGTTGATGGTCTGGGCTAGAATATCAGTCCTGCAGTTGTGATCAAAAGCCTGGCCTTGTGCTCACAAGGGTGCACTTTTATAAGGGTCAGTATGCCACTTCTAATTGCAGTTCCAGCACAGGAAGGTAGATTGACAGATCCTATATTATTTAAGGCTTTAAACACTAAAAGCAACTTTCACTTAAAAAAAAAAAGCCTCTAGAGCTCATGGCACACTGATGTTACCATTGGAGGCTGATGGTGTTTGAGTTGGTTAAGAGCCCTTAATCTAGGCCTAAAATGCATTACAGTAATGCATTGTAAGAATGATTGACCATAGCAGTGAGAATATCTGTAAGACAGACATTTTCAAGGGTTTCATGTCAGGGGTGTCATTTCTGATCACAGACATACTCAATGTCTAGTGAAAAATTATTCCCACCTTGGTCATATGAGTAATAGCTAGTATGAGTCCCCCATTAATAAATGGGTGAGTTGTGGAACAGCCAGCTTGTTTGTGACACACGCAAGCACCCTTGCCCATTGGTACTTCCAGCATATAGAAGCTAGTTTTAACCACCAACACATTCAGTCCATAAATTCAGTTGAAGTTGACAATCTCACCCTGATTAGATGATAACCCACCTGGAGCCACATAACTGAAACTATGCTATAAAATACACACTGACAAATAAAGGGTGACATGTCAAATCCTGGGGGGAGAGAACACCTGTTGGTTTTGATGACTAGTTATGCATTAACACCAACTGGCATGACCTGGAAGGATTGGAGCTACTCCAATGCATACTATATATAGTGTTAATTATTCTAGTGAGATATTTATTTAATAATGATGAGTTCTGTATACTCATATTGATGTTGACTTCATGATGTCTATCAGACTTTGCACTTATAATTGGATTATCTTAAAGTGTTCTACATAAGTACCATAAAATACACTTAAGTGATGTGGCCAGGGTTGCACACTGAGCAACAGAACTGAATGCAAAATCTGAGTCATCTGCCTCAGTCAGTCCTCTCTTTTGACTGTTAGATTATGCAGCTTCTAAATGAATGAGATATGTGATATGTGCATTGGTTTATGGAATTCTTTAAGCTGTATCATACTAAATAGAATGGGTGCCAACTAGTAAGATTCCTGATAACCTAGCCTGAATTTACTGCTATATGTTTAGGTAAAGAAGTTCAGCTCATCAATCCAGGAAACAACATTCTCAAAACGAGGCTAGCATAACTATATCCCAACCTACAGCAAAAGAAATACTTTGGTAAGTACAAGAAAAAGGTGCAATACCTATTACCATACACAGTTCAACCTTAACCTTTCTGCAATTTTTTCCTAAAAGGTGCAGACTATGTCCTTAAAATGTAAATCATTTAAATTAACAGTATACTTGATCTTTGTCTATGATTATAAAGGTTCAGTAAGGAGGAAATAATGAGTTAGGGAAGTATTATCCCCATTTCACAGCCGAGAAGCAGGGGATGAGTCTACGTAGGTGCTGGAAGCAAGTCTCACATGCCAGGTGGACAGACGCCTGCTGCTGGGGCCCAAGGTAGCATGCAAAAACAGCTGTCTAGGTGTTGCTTTGGTGTTTGGGCTCTGGTTTTGAAACCCACACAGTCTCCCAAGTCTCCAGTCCCTCCCACATATCTTCCACTCCAAAAAAAAAAAAAAAAAAAAAATCAGGAGAGACTGAAGGTAGTGTCTACTTGCTTTTCCTAGATCAGCATCTAACAACAGGTATAGTTTTGTATTGAGATGACAACAGTTGCTATAGATGAATACATTTGTTCAGCAGAAACTGATACTTTATTATTTGTATTACAGTAGTGTTTAGGAACCTTCATCATGATTGAGGCATTGCACAGACTAAAATACATTCCTGGTCCCTAAGATCTCACTCTCTAAATTCAGCAATAGGTGGCAGTGTATGTAGGAAGGAGTCTCGTAGCTGAAATGCATGTTATGGCTTACCCATCAAAACCTTTCGGCATTATCTAATGCCCCAAAAAGATTTTGTCAAAGCTTTCAGCATGTCTACAAATAATTAAGTCAAAATTCAGAGTCCACTTGCTTTTGAGCTGAAAAAAACTGCCAGATTGTGTGAACAGGCCTTTGATTTAGCCATCTTTGTCACCATCTACCAGGTTCAAGGCCCAAACTATAGACCTACCTACCAAATAGTTTTATCAAGAATTATGGCAGCACCAGACTGATTTAAGTGACCGTATGAAGAGAAGTGGATACAAGAGACATTGAACCATATATCTAAGGTAAAGAGAGTGAACTGATACCAACAACATAATTTTAAAAGTTGCAAGTCAGGGGAAGAGACAGGTGATTTTTTCTGTGCAATGCATCTGACAATTATTTTACGGATTTGGAACTCCGTAAGTAAGTTATACCAATTGCCTTGAGACTCTGCCTTCTCTTTCTGACTGTTGTTATAACATGAAATAGATTGAAATAATAGCACTATAGCTCCTTCGCTGAGCTGGCTCACACAATAAAAAAAGAAATCCATAGTATAAGATGGCTATTAAATAGGTATCTTCCTAAACTTTACAACAGTCCAAAATGTTTGTGGACTTTACTCCAAACACTGTAGGTTACTTCCTTAAAAATAACTAAAACCAGAACAACTTGTGGTCTTCAAGGCTGGCAGAAACTGACTGTTGGACAATAATCAGTGGGCCAGCTTGCAGAGTAAGGTGCTATTCATTGTGAATAAAGGTGGCTGAATCTAGCCCCAAGTAAATTATAATAAAACTGTTCAGACTTGCAATACTAGGTCAGTCTCTACTGAAGAAACAGGCATTTGTTAATTTACACTCTTAGGCATACAACCCTCTTTCACCCCATCTTCCTGAGAAATCTTCTTTTCTGACAGAGTCTGATCTTCCCATGTTTCCCTCTCCAATTTTTCTTGCTTTATCATGCTCTACACTTTAAAAACTCTGGAGAAAATTAAATATGGAATAAAATACCAGAGCTGCCAATAGAATAAACTAGTGCAAATTTAAAAAGCCAAATATTCTAGACAAATATTTTACCACTCAAAATACATAGTTGAGTACAAATGCTGATTCAAAGCAGATTATACACCCAGTGGGACACGGATTCTTAAATTGTCCTTTCATAATAGTGCTTTTCTTCTTCAGGTTGCTTGTGATATCACAACAATACTTGTAGTAATTAGTTAATTTTTCAGCAAGGATAGCCAACCCATGTGTTCATACAAACAGTCCATCTACATTCTACCAGATAGGATACTATGAAAATTACTGTTCTTTTTAGAATAGGAGGTAATGGGGGTAGCTATAAAGAATTTGTGTTTATAAAATAGAGTTTTATCCCTCAGTCTTCTGTCAGAGTCAAATGGTTTTTGAGAGACTGTAAAACTGGTTTCTCTTAATTATTGTCCACAGAATAAGACATGACATACATTGCAGTTCCCCTGCAGTAATCAGTTCAGTGAACCAATAAGTTTATTGTTCCATTACTATTTCTTGAACTTAATATTAAGCAAGCTAAGCACAATTTTACTACCTGATAGCCGGGTACAGCTTTATGCATGAACACACAGTACCCAAAGAACAATAAACTTGAGTGATTAACATTTGATTTATAATATCAGGTCTACCATGCCATCCCACTGGAATATCAGAATATAAAATAGTTTTAATACTACAGAATGCTTACATTTCACATACATAAAGTGAAAGGCATTTGTAAAAGCTGAGTTTCATAAGCAGAGGGGCAAGACTTCCAAGACAAATGTGGGTTGTGTTTTATGTGTTTTGAAAACAAGTAAACACGGGGGGGGGGGGTTAAACTCAATTTGAATTACTTATTGTAACAGATAAAGTCTGAATTACCTGTGACAGATTCACACACCTGGATAACTTCAAAAGACTTTCTAATAAACTATTATGCTTATGTCACTGGAACGACTAGACCAAAAAAGAAAAAAACAAAACAAAACACTTTTTTGGTTCCTCTGTCTTTTTTACTTATTCTCTACCTTTTCAGCCTAACAAGACAGCTCTGGAAGGACCACTTTAAAAAAAAAAACCACACCCACACCACACCCCCTTCAAGCCTGGAATATCATTTCCAAAAAAACCAAATAAAAACAAAGAAACAAAACACCTGGACAAGCTATGTCAACCTCCCCTTCATCATTATTTTCTTCTGATAATGGAGATTTTTAGTGTTTCTGGACAGGTAAACAGAAATTGTATGGAGTCAAAAACTCACTCCCTTCCTGAAGTTTATCTATATTGAAGAAATCAAGAATGAAATAAAGTTCAGCTCAAGACTATTTCCCAACCTCTTTTTCTTCTCAGGTTTCTATCTCAAGGTTACTCAGCCTGCATCATACATCCTCTCTTTTTGTAGAGACACACCCACCTTTATTATACCTGTGTGGAATAATGAGCCATGTACTTAGTCAACAGGACAGTAGAATCAGTGTATCTTTTTACCTGTAAACAGCAACAGGGAACATTACAATCTTAGTACAGGATAGATCTAAAGAGTGATTCTGTACAACATCATTGTGGGGTTCTTCTAATTAACTGATTTTTCAAAGGTATTTTTGTCTAACCAACATCAGCATCCTGGACTCCAAGGCCAAATTGGGTTCTTACTTGTTCATGCATCATCGTCACTAATTAAGATTCTTCAGGCCAATTAATGCCCAAAGTTACACCCGTGAATACTTAGTATATTTATAAGATGCCTAAGTCACAACTATGAATCAAATTAACTTTCAGTAGGTTGGTACAGCTATCATTATGAGGATTACTGATGATGTATGAGATGTAAAAAAACCAGCATGAGTTTGTAGGGCTGGCAGTTAGAAAAACAAAACATTACTTGTAAACTAAGAAAATTTGATATGTAATGGAATAAGAAAACATGAATTCTAAATCTTATGTATTGTTATTAGACACTTTTCAGGGCAGAACTGTGCTTAAATGATCATTAACCACAGAACCCTTGTCTGGTTGTAAGAGTAAAAATGAGCTATTAAGTGCAATAATACAAACACTTTCACCGAGTAAAGGTTACAACTTAAAAATACACATGAAAAATATAAAGTACTATTACATTAAGACATATCAACAGGTACAGCCAACATTCAGATGGACAGTGCAGGGACACTGTTCTAATCAAAGAATTATCTATAGTAGTGTGCCATCTAAAAGGTCAGAATTAAACAAAATAAACAAACTGCCTCCTAAAACTTCCTGAAATCCTCTTTTTATAATGTTGGGGAGCTATTGCTATTCCAAGGATCCTGGGGAGAAAAAGAAACTGAAGCCAAGTCTCATTTAGAGTTGAGCTGCATTTTTATAGGCAAGTTAATAAAAAAAAAAAAAAAAAGTGAAGGAAAAGAATGAGAAGAAGAAAAAGTTTATTCACATCTGCCAAGGTGTTTTTGAAACATACCTTTTTACAACAAATCCAAGAACTGCTGTAGAGAAACTAAAAAGCAAAACAAAAAAATCAAGTTGCTGATCTTCCAGCAGGTGTTACATGTGGAAAGAATAAACTTACCACCTAGTTCCCCGTAAGATGATCTGTTCCCCAATTGAACAAGAAGGAAGAGAATCTGCTAGTGACTTGTAGATGAGAGCAAAGAGATTAACATCACTGAGCCTTTTGTGGAGAATTAATGTTATTCAGGTTGCTACACTGCAACCTGACAAAAAGAACTTTTTCCTTTATGTCCTCTCATTATTCACACTTTTATTATAAGAAGTGCTTTCTTCTAGCAAGAGGAGTGGGTGGCAGGATCCTAGTTCACTCTCTGTTTAAAACTGGTGCCAGTGAACTAGTGTTCAATGCACCTATAACATCCTGCACAAAAAAAAAAAAACAAAAAAAAAAAACCCACCACACCACAACCCTGGTCTAATGTAGAAAGAGAAATACCAATATGGTTTTTTTAGCACTCCTCGGATGGCTTTTGAATTTTCAAACAAAATTACGAATAATAAAATCCACAGGAGTTGATATATAGGGTTCCATATATGGAATGCCAAAGCTTTCTATTCTATTGAAGTTCCAAAAGATGAGCTATAGAGAAAATAACAACGTGTTTGACTTGGTCTGTAGAGCCCGTAGTGAGTGAAATTTTCTATGGATAATGTCATTTTAGTTAGTGCCAAGCTCAGTGTCTAAAAGTTTCTGAAAAAAAGTGCTGGGGTCTATCATAATAAGGGTGTGGTAATTTTGGTAAAACAGTACTTAAGCACATATCTTAGCAACAGCAACCCACTTTGATTTTTAATTTTTTGCTAGTTCTATGAGCTCTTGTGACTGATGCACACTTTAAACCCTAATCAAGTGTGACAGCAGGTCTGTAATCTTGATACTTGCACACAAGGAACTGGATGTGGATGAAGACTGGTTACCACTTTTGTTACAAATGGTAGATATTTTAAACAAAGAGTGGAACCGTTAGGAACTGGATATAGGGCAAAATATATGGACACATTATCTCAGTTAATGCAGAAGATCTTAAACTCAAAAAAATTATTTGCAGACTAATCTTCTGTATTTGTGCACCCCCACACCACCTTCTCATAACCTTTCAGCCACACCTATATAGATAATATCTAATCCATGGCTTTTCCACACTTTTTCCCTTTTTCTTTTCTGAGTTTCTACCTGAAAACTTCACAGAAATCCTGCTTCCATCCATTCTCTCCTCTTTTAAGTGAGCAAAGTTGGGAGAGGAGTATAGGTGTATTGAAACTGACACTATTCACAAGAGAAGCAATTTAGAGCTCAAGCCCATAAAAACAAAATAAACTGTGTAGCAAAACACAGAACAATTGCAAGTTTCCTCACCTTCAACTCAGCACATCCCATTCTTCTTGAAAGGCTGTCACTGTACCCTAATTACTTTCAGCTTCTTAGTTTTTGGTTTGTATCATCATGATACCAATGACATGAGAGTCAATCTTTTATAACCTTTTAATTTGACCAATTAACCCACCTCCTTGACAGGACCTCTGGGAATCAACAGTCCTCCGGTCCCATCGACCATCATCTTCCAAAAATAAAAGTTATCAATCCTAACTCACCTGATGCAGAACAACTTCAGCATAAAAGGTGCTCATGTGTTAGGCTAGTATATTCTTGTATGCTTTAATAGAAACTATGGTTCACTGTTTGGCAACTTGGGATTGAGAATCAGAACTTTTGGGTTCTGTTTTTGGTTGTGCTACTGAGTTGAAGTTAGATGTGTCACTCTGTACCTTATTTTCTAGTATGTACGATAAACATAAACCCTTTAGAAAGGTGGTGTTAGGATGAATTATTGTACAGTGCTGTAAGATCATCTGACAAAATCTTCTGCATATCTAAAAAGGGTATTGTTTGTTATTAAAAGAAGCAAATCTATGGTCCCTCCTTTTCCCCATTGCATGAGGGGGCTGTAATTAATTTTGAAATCCAAACAGTTTCAAAGAATCAATTTAAAAGTAGTTCTTCTTTGGGTGGGCCCTGTCCATTTCCTTTCATGAGATGAATCAAAACTGCAGCCTGCACCACCACAGCATGTACAAGTCTCATTTGGAATTGGAACTCCATTGTACCAGGCACTGTACAAACACAAAGTCAGAGAAGTTCACTTCCTGGAAGATCAAGTCCCCCTACCAGTTTGTATTGTAAATCACACTTTTTATTTTAATAAAAGCTTTTTCTCTCACCTCTTGATGCGTGACAGACACATACACAATAATATGAAAGCCACAAATTAAACTACAATATAAAGAATAAATATATTTTTTTAATCTCTAGATTTATTTTAAATAATTGTCAACTAAAAAAGTCTCATTGATGTTTTGGACATAGTTGGCTAAAAAATCCAGGACCATGTGGTCATCATCTTCATCGCCCCTCAGCATGCATTACCTTGTAGGGCAACTAATGTCCTATTTATTGATGATAAAACCACTCTCAGACAAGAATATACCCCTTCATAGCTATGTAGCTTGTCTTCTTTAATCTACATATTAAACTCTTCTTATGTCTCCACTTTACAAGCAAACTTCTAGAACCAATAGTTCCTTGTTGATTGGTTCTCTTAATTCCTCCTGCTCTGTGAAGGAGGGGAATGGTTTGATGCTCTTTTGGGTTTTCATTTTATTTTTTTAACAGTTGTGAGAAAATTATGGTGAAAAACTGGACACACAGTAGCCAAACTAGCTTATTTGCTCCTCTTGTCAGGAATCTGACGTTTGACTCTTTGTGAATTTCTGCATAAAATCAAGCTGGAGAATGAAAATGCAGACAGTAAGACCTCAGTAAGCATAGCAAAACCAGCCTCTTCTGGACCCAACTTTATACTGAAAAACCTGCTAGTATGTTACATAAACTATGTCTTTACAAATAAAATGGTGAAGGTATTGGGGTTAGTTACATTTTCATGTACCTAAACAAGGAGTCTTGTGGCACTTTTAAAGACTAACAACTTTATTTATCGCATGAGCTTTTGTGGGAGAAAAATCATGCTATAAATAAATTTGTTAGTCTTCAAAAGTGCCACAAGACTCCTTGTTTGTTTTGCTGAACTAAACTGACACAGCTACCCCTTTGGAACTCATTTCATGTACCAGTTAGGCATTTTTTGTTTACCTTTGTGTGTGTGTGTGTGGGTGTAGTAAGATTTGTACAAATTCTTACTGCTGTAGAATGATAGAAACTGGAAGGGCCCATGAGAGGCCATCGAGTCCAGTCCCCTGCACTCATGGCAGGACCCAAGTACCCTCTTAAACCATCCCTGACAAGTAGTAGTCTAACCTGCTTTTTAAACCTTCCAGTGATGGAGATTCCACAACCTGTAGATTTGTTCATCTTTAGAGGTGCTCAGATGCCACAATAGTGAGTACAAAATATGAATCTATTGGAATATAACAGAAATGTGGACTCCTATATAATTTTTCTGTAGGTAAAATCTAACCCCCATGTCAAAGACCAACTGCAAGCTGACTGTACCTCTGTAACAGTATTTACCATGGTATCAGCCTACGATAAATAAAAGCTTTCATCTTCCTTAATACATTATTCTTCCTACTGGTTTGAGCTCTGAGTTATGACCCTGGCTCTGACACTGATAGCCTCTATGGTTAGGAGCTTTTTTTTTTTTTCTTTATTAACTTTTCTATTTCTTTTCTTTCATCTCCTTTTATTTTCTTCTTCTCTCTTCACTTTCTCTCTTCCATATTCCTATTAGTCTCTCTGTGTATCTGCGTTTTATTTATTCCATCTTTGCTCCCTCCATTTTTCTTTTTTAAAAGAAAAAAATACCTTCAGGTTTACAGAGACTGACAGAGCATGTTTTCCTCTAATCTTTTGTCTTTCTTTTCATTTCCTTCCAGTCTTCTATCTCCCCTTTCTGTTATACTCTGTTACCCATTCCATATCCAATAGCTAACTATTACATGTTTCCCCATCCTTGTTCTCCTTGACTTAAGACACCTTAATTTCTTTCAATCCATTACTCAATTCTCCCACTGTTCTACGCCTTGGGCTCACCTATCTCTACTTCTTCATAGCCCTTTATGTGTCATTAGCCTTTTCTAGGCTATTTCTGTAATTCTTCATAGCCCCCTCCCATTGACAATATGGCAGCACTCAGGATGCAAAGGTCTGTGCCACCCATTGGCCAGCTCCCTCCTTCCTCCCTAGTCCAACACGGGGAGGGGACTGGGTCTATGGTTAGCCTTTCTCTCTCTTCCAGCTGCCCCAAATGTCCTGTTTCAACTCCTCCAGTGTACAATAAGTCCTAGGTATTATTGTTAAGTACTATAACTGTCCTATAACCAGTTGCCATAGTTGCCACCCAACTACATATAACTGCTATCAATTGCCATAGACTTTCCTCCAACTGTCACAGGTTTCCCTTCAGTTTCTGCTATCACCAACTTCCACGGTCACCCATCAGCATATGTTTTCCTCCAGCTGTGTTCAAGTACCACAGGTGTCTCTCCAACAGTCAGCAGCTGCCACTTTTGTTCCTTGTTACAGATTTCTTTCCAGTTGACGTTCTGTCAGATTTCCAGGACTGTCCCAACAACTCACACTGCCACTGACCTCCCTCCTAAATGCCACTGGCTACCGTGTGTCCCTTCAACTGCCACTGGTTGCTTCCAATTGCTGCTAACAACAGTGACCATAGCTGTCCTACAGACTTCCATTGTCTTCAGTTCCCATCAGATACCACAGGGGTGCCTTCGAATGACACTTTTAATTATTGTTCATTTCCATCCCACCTGCAGGGCCACCAACTACTGCTGCCTATCACCAGCTGCCAGGGTAATCCTTTCACTGCTGACATCACCTGCTCCAGGTAAATGAGTTACCAGCAATTACCACACTGACCTCAATTGCCACTGTCTCCAACTGCTTCCGTCATCGACTGCCACTGGTTGCCTTTCTGCCATTCCAAATGCCATACTCTCATACTCAGGTCTGCCACAACCATCCCTCTGTTGTCACTGTTAGGGTTTCCTTGACACATTAACTGACACAAACTTACACACACACATACTCAGTCAACAGACAGGCTGAAAGGGAGCTTCAACCAATCTTCCCTCTCATTCTGCAAGTTCCCCCATCTTCAAAGTGTCTGGCAAAGTGGGATTTTCTCCCACGGAAGCTCATGTGATTAATAAATTTGTTAGTCTTTTAAGTACCACAGGACTCCTTGCTTCTTTGCTGAACTATACTAACACAGCTGCTCTCTTTGGAACTCATCCAGTCCTCTGACTCTTAAGGGGCTGGAAGCTATGTTTTCTCAGCAAAGTAAGCAAGCTTACTACAGGGGCATGACAAGTGGGAAGCGATATTTCATCTCACCAATCTATCTTCTGTGGTCTCTGACTTGTGTGACCCAGAAGACACTGAGGGAATTCTTTATAATAAGAAACACTGCCATACAACTCATCTATGAACACGCTGTGCATGAGTTTATTATTGTGTGTCTGCCTTCCAATGTGAAGTTTATCCCGCTTTGTTTTATACCTCTTTACCTTAATTACTGACCCTACATAACAATCCCTTTTCTATTGGGGGAGGGCTGGTCTTTTTCTCTCTATTGCTTTTAAACAGAGAGGTTAAAACTACTGTGATACAGGATGAAACAATGGAATTACAAGTTTCCATGAAGGCTGGAATCGCAATGGGAAGAGTCTCCTGGGTGTGTGTCTCAGTGCTCACAAGAAAGAAAAGAAGGTGGGCTGAAGAAAGTGGAGGCCTGTACATCACCATCAAACTTCTAAAAACATACAAGACTGGAAGTGAGGACTGTTAGATCAACACTGAAGTGAAGACTGGAGATGCAGATAGAAAGAGCAAGTGCTTCCAACTGGATTTGGCCACATTTTCCCCACTATCTCATCTAGAATAAGTAGCCCTGATGATGCCGATCTAACTTCATTATATATCCTTCTCCTATTTTTTTCAGTTTTTAGTTTTCCACAGTCTGCACTTAGATACACCTTAAATAGGAGAGTTAAATTAATTTTCTGATTTAGAGAAGTTTCTAACTGATCATTTTCAGGTATTTAAAATCAGCCTTGATGTGCTTCATTATAGTTATACATTTCATTTAGAGCCAGATTACAGGAACTTTATCAAACCCTAAACAGAAAAGTTTTTAATACCAGAAAGCAATGATCGAAGGTCAAAGCTGATTTTTGTTTTCAAATATGCCAATTCACATATCACAGTCAAGGTCGTTATTTTATACAGTTTAATGACTGTTCCCAGGGCTTCATCCGTGAAAATGTAATGCGTGTGTGCGTACACATGCATGTGGATTCCAGAATCAAGAAAAGAGGTGTCTCTGCTCTTTGGGCTACAAGAGCTCTGTCCTTCATGCTGTGAAACCATGAAGTGCTGTGGTGGAAGAGAACTACTCACTGCACTATGGAGCACAGTACTGCAGTGCCTTGGGGAAGAAATCTGTGCATTTCATTTGATGTCATCCTCCAGGGTGGGGGGGGGGGCCCTTAAACTCAAATCACCATGAGAGCTGCATGAGGATTGGTATGTTAGCTTGAGGGCCACACCACTGAAAATTTTTCATACAATGATAGTGCAAATATCGTTAATGACAGTGTTGTGGGCTGCAGGAAATAGCTGTAGGGGCCGCATGTGGCCCATAGGTCATGTGTTTGAGACCCCCTGCTTCAAGACCTCTGCCTTGTGGAGGGCATGGTACCACAGAGCTTTGAGGGATAGACTGTGTACTTCATATTACAGAATATATTGACTCTTAACAAGTGCTTTAATTTGCTCTTACATGTGACCTGATCCCATGGCTTACACTTCCCTGCATTTATTTTGCTCCCATTCTGTAAGTGCCCCCATCTTCAAAGTGCCTGACAAAGTGGGATTTTCTGCCTGCTAAGCTCATGCAATAAATAAATCTATTAGTCTTTAAGTGCCACAGGACTCCTTGTTTGTTTTACTGAACTAGACTAACACAGCTACCCCTTTGGAACTTCCTATTTTAGGGCAGTGGAGGGCACCACAAGTCCCTGAAGGGACAGCTCTTCCTGCTATAGGGCTATGAGTGGGACTACCAGATACCAAAGCCTGGAAAGGAGGACAGGGCTAAGTATGAAAAGGAGGCCATTGGAAGACACATGGAGAATATATAATATTCTTCTGTTGTTAGGGGGCCCTGGAACACTTTCCCCTAAAAATGAGGTATTCTGTGGCACTCCAGCATATCTTAAACCCATAAGTAAAAAGCCAGACAATCTCACGTATTTTAAAATGCCTGCCGGATGGAGGACATGAAGGTAAAAAGAGGGACATGTCCTCTTTTTGCCTGACATCTGCTAACCCTAGCTATAGGGCTCCCTGCCCACTGTGGCAGTTAACACTGTGAGGTGGGTAGACTACTGGATCACTACAGGGCCTTTGCTGGAGAGGCAGGGTCCATGGTCTTCCTGCAGCGCAGGGGCTAGGTGATGCCTAGTTCAGTGGTTCCCAGCTGGTGTGCTGTGAGGTCTGAGCAGGTGTGCCCCAACTTTTTTTGAAAAACTACTCAACAGGCTCTGGATTGGCTGATGAATATTCATGAGTTCACTTGGAAACTACATGGTGGTGTGCCTCAAATTAACTCCAGGTAGCAAGGTGTGCTAGGGAGGGAGATAGTTCTAGGCCAGGGGTCTCAAACACATAGCCCACAGGCTGCATGTGGCCCCTAAAGCTATTTCCCGCAGCCCTAAGCATCTGAGGAAGTGGGGTTTTCTCCCATGAAAGCTCATGTGATAAATCTGTTAGTCTTTAAGTGCCACAAGACGCCTTGCTTTTTTGGCTTTACCAGACTAACACAAATGCCCCTCTGGAACTTGGTGTGATTGTTACTCATATCTGCAGTGTGGTTGTATGAAATGGCTTCAGTGCTGCAGCCCTCTGGCTATTGCAGTCTTTCCCAACCAGTATGCCAGGGCACACAGGCGTGCCGTCAGGCCTGAGCAGGTGTGCCACAGAATTTTTTGAAAACCTACTCAAAGAGCTCTGGTTTGCCTTATGAATATTCATGAGTTCATCTGGAAACTGTTTGGCAGTGTGCCTCAAATTAATTCAAGGTAGCAAGGCATGCCAGGAGAGAGAAAACGTTGGGAACCACTGGGCTAGGGGACTAGTCCTCATGGTGATTTGAGTTTGAGTAGGGTTACCAGATGTCAAGCAAAAGGAGGACATGTCCTCCTTTTTACCTTCGCATCCTCTGTCTGGCAGGCATTTTAAACATATGCAAATTAAATTCTGTGAAAGCAGGGTTGAATTGAGACTATGGGTTTTTGTCCCATTACAAAAGGTAATTTGACTTCAGGCTTCCCAGGGTTTGAACCTAACAACTGCTCTGATTTGCTGTATGACCTGATCCTGTTTTACACCCCCTTACATTTATTTTCATTCCATTCTGTAAGTTCACCCATCTTCGAAGCATCTGACAAAGTGGGATTTTTCTCCCCCAAAAGCTCATGCGATTAAATAAATCTGTTAGTCTTTAAGTGCCACACAACTCCTTGGGGTTTTTTTTTTGCTGGACTAGACTAACATGGCTATCCCTTTGGACATTTTAAACATACACAATTTTGTCTTGCCTTTGACTTACAGCAGTTAAAGCAGGGGTCACAAACATGCAGCCCATGGGCTGCATGTGGCCCTTTAAGCTATTTCCTGCAACCAGCAATGACACTGTTGTTACCAGTATTTGCAATATTGTTGTAGGAAAAGGTTTCAGTGGTGTGGCCCTCCGGCTAATGTACTAGTCCTCTTGCAGCCCTCGTGGTGATTTGAGTCTGAGACCCCTGTATGCTGCAACACCCCCCAAACACCCTATTTTTAGGGGGAAGCATGCCAGGGCCCCCTAAAAACTTAAGACTATTACATTGATGCTGCCTTTTCTCCATATCAATTTCAAAAGGGATAGCCATGTTAGTCTAGTCCAGTAACAAAGCAACAAGGAGTTGCGTGGCACTTTAAGACTAACAGATTTATTTTTTGCATGAGCTTTCCTGGGAGAAGATCCTGCTTCGAAGATGGGTCACTTCCCTCTCCTCCTTTCCATGCTTTGGTACCTGCTAAGCCTAAATTTGAGGCCTCTGCTCTAGGCCCTGCCCGGCATTGCCAAAGCCGGAGTACCCCTTCGCGCAGCCGCACGTGGCCTCGCTCGCCCGCCGGGTCAGGTGACTCTGGCCAGCGAGGCGCATGCGCGCGCTCGCGCCGGCCCGTCTCCTGCCCTATATAAGGCGCGGCGGCGGCGCTACCACTCCTGCTTCCGAGCCGGCAGCGCGTGAGGGGGCGTGGCCGAGCCGGCGCGGTGAGTGCAGCTGCGCGAGCGGCGTTCGCGAGCCCCTCCCCCGCCGCGCGCCTAACCGCCGCTTTCTCCTCAGCCGCGCCAGGCCGCGCGGGCGGCGCCGTCGGCGCCATGAGCTCGGGCACCCCCTACATCGGCAGCAAGATCAGCCTCATCTCCAAGGCGCAGATCCGCTACGAGGGCATCCTCTACACCATCGACACCGACAACTCCACCGTGGCGCTGGCCAAGGGTGAGCCCCGCCGTCGTCTCAGCCCCGCCGCCGTTGGGAGCGCGCGGCGGGGTCAGGCCGCGTCTCGTGACTCAGCGTCTGGGTCAATCCCCCGGGCCTGGTGTGGGGCCGGCTGCTGGGGAGGCTCCCGGGCTGGGGGCTTTGACACTTGGTATCTGTCGCGAGGGGGGGCGCTTCAGCTGGGGTGGGGAAAGCTGCTGGCAGGCTGCCCCCCCCGGGACTGGGAATTGGGGGGTGTTGGGGTGCTCGCTGGTTTGGTCTGGCGCTGTTACTAGGTGGCAGCTGGCGGGTGGGCAATTTGGGGGTGCAGGGGGAGGTTTGGGGCTCACTAATTTGGTCTAACACTGGCAGCTGGGGGGTTTGGAAATTGGGGGGTGCAGGGGGGAGTGTAGGGGCTCATTAATTATAACTAGCTGACAGCTGGGGGTGGGCAATTCAGGGGCTGCAGGAGGAGGTTTGGGGCTCCCTAATTAGCTGTAACTTACTAGCTGACAGCTGGGGGTGTTGGGAAATGCAGGGGGCAGTTTGGGGGTGCTCACTATTTGATCTCACATTTATTAGCTGCCAGCTGAGGGTTGGGCAGTTCAGAGGGTGGGGGGGGGTTGGGGCTCACTAATTAGCTGTAACACTAGCTGACAACTGGGGGGGGTGTAGGGAGAGGTTTGGGTGCTCACTAATTAGCTGTAACACTCATTAGCTGACAACTGGAGGTTTGGGGGTGTAGGGTGCTCACTAATTTGGTCTGACACTTACTAGGTGAAAGCTGGGGGTTGGGCAATTCAGAGGATGCAGGGGGAGGTTTGGGGGAGTGTGGGGGGCTCACTAATTAGCTGTAACACTGTTGCTAGCTGACAACTGGGAGGTTGGAAAATTCAGGGGAGAGGGTGGTATGGAAATCTCTGGCTACTGGTATCCAAAGTTCCCCCCATTAATCTTAAGCAATCTGACTTTTCTGTTACGCTTGTTGTCCTTAAATGCAGTTTTAAAACTTGATATGGGTTTTTACCAATGTTCCCTCTAATTACTCGTAGACTGTGTGCTCAAACAATTTCTTTGGGTGCGCAAAAACATTTCTTTGTGAGCACCAATATTAGCACTATTGAATTTTTTTGTGTGCACTTTATTTTGCTATGTGCACAGGTTTCATGACCTGTGTGCACATGCACACGCGCACAGCTTAGAGGGAACAGTGGTTTTTATCACTCTGTTTCATGCCATTTTTACAAGCTGGCATGATAGAATAGCTCTGCTGGGTTTGGACTGAGTGTAACAGATCAGAAGGTTTGCGGAAATAGATGAATCTTAATGCCTAGTAGATTTCTCTGTACAAGATGTTACAAGTGCTGTATCTTTGTTCCTCATTGAAATACTGGTGATCCCGAGTTGGACTACATTCAAACTGCATTATGATGTTCTGGAGTAGTCGGCTCTCGTGCTGTGCTTTGTCAAATTGTCTAGAGTCTACTGTCTACTTGGGTTTGTGACACGCCATGCTTTTCTGGCTTTCTTGCATCCAAAGGGGTAACAATTTTAGTTTAGTTCAGTAAAACAAACAAGGAGGTTTGCAGCACGTAAAAACTGACATGTATTTTGCATGAGCTTTCATGGGAGAAAACCCCCACTTGATCAGATGCTTTGAAGATGGGGGAACTTAAAGAATGGTTTTCTTATGATGTGAAGATCCAAAGGGGCAGCTGTGTTAGTCTAGTCCAGAAAAAAAAAAAGAAAGCAAGGAGTCCTGTGGCACTTACACTGACAGATTTATTAATCACAGAGCTTTTGTGGGAGAAAAGTGGGATCTTTCTCCCATGAAAGCTCATGTGATAAATAAATCCGTTGGTCTTTAAGTGCCACAGGACTCCTTGTTTTTTATGTTGCAGACTCTCTCTTCACTTGCTCCTTATTTTGCTATTCATCTTTAGCTGTATTGCTCTCCATCTCTCCTAGTTTTCAGCTGTCCTTTTTCTCAGCTACCTCTTGGGTACCAGTAAGTGACTTCCAGATTTGCTTCTGTCCAGAATCTAAGTTATTTGCCATCTCAGAGTATCACAAAATCAAGTTTCTTCCATGCTGCTTCTCTAATCATCACTGCCACCATCACTCTTGTACTCTCAGCCACCTATCTCAGTGTAAGGATTGGCTTTCTCCCTCTCTATTGCTTTGTATCTTGTTTCATTGCGTTCTCTAGTTTGAATTTTCACCTTCTGTTCATTTTCCTTATAGTAGAAAAGACTCCTTGTCTCAATATCTAATTTTCAGGTCTGGACTTGCTATTACTACTTCTCCCCAGTTTGTGCAAAATGTTGCTGCTAAAATCCTCAAATGTGTCCTGTGTCACTCTAATCCTGCTGCTGGCAATTTCCTACTGCATCAGATCCAAGTGCTTTCTCTTTATTAGGAAGTACTCAGGCAATCCAGACAGTCTTGCCTGGTCCACGGTTCCTATGTGCAGAGCTCAGTTAGATGTTCCTTATCTGCACATTTGAAATCTACTTAAAATCCATTTTAATTCTGATTTTCAGATACCTGACTAATTTGAAATGAGGAGATGTAGAGGTAAACCCTGATCATCTACATAAGCATGCATGTGTCTGAAGCTATGAACTTCACCATCCCCTTTATGAACCCTGAGTAACAGATGTATGTAAGGAAGCCTGAGGAGGTGGAAGTCAGTTGAGCACACAAGCAGGAATGTCTATTAGCTGGAAAAGCAGGGCAGTGACTGCTTTATTCTTTAAGCAGAGGTCTTGGCATCTACATAAACAAATGCAACTTCCTTTACTTATGTTCCCATCTATAGTGCCTATTTAAAGGTTCCTTTGCTGAGAGTAGGATCCAGCAGTCTCCTCTGTAGCCTGTGTTTTCCACCTAGCACTCACTGTTTCATGGCTTAAGCGGAGTGCCTTTCAGGTCCTCTTTACTAAATGAATGTCTTCTACAGTAATTTACTATGCATGTGGAGGGAAATACATGCTGTTTGGCTGGGAAATAAAACTAAGTATGGAAGTATTTTGGATGTTGGTCACTTTTTAATTGTAGTGCACTGTCTGCAGAATATTGTCATCTGTGCAATTATTTATTGGTTAACAGTTCAGTATTTTACATCTCTTGGGCATCTAGGGCTTTGTATATCAAATCATGTTACGTTCCACTTGGAGACTACTGGGCAGCCAGTGCAGTAATACCGTATGCTCTTGGTGAGATCCCCTACCTAGTGAGCAAACTGCTGTGTTATGCATGCACCAGCTACAGGCTCTGAGAAGTATAGCCCCATGTAGAAAGTATGGCAGTAGTCTGAGGCTGTGATAACAAATGCATGGAGAACAGTGGCAAACTACACATCTGAAAGGAAGGCTTACAACCTTTCAGCTAGCTGCAATGGCAAAAAGGCTGCCTGGTTACTGCTGTAATATGATCATCCCTACAGCAAGAAAAGTGCTCAAAGGCTCTGATGTTATTACCTCTGGCTGCTCCCCCTAGTCTGTCATCTGTCTTATCTGTTTTGAGCATCAGTTAGTTTGCTCTCATCATGCTCCAACACCTGCTTAGGTGCTGAACCACATCAGCAGAGTCAGACAAGACAGATGTGCCACTGAGTTTAATCAGTCTGCTGGAAGCTCAGCACCTTGTGCCTCCATATGGCCCCATGTATGCATCGAACAAGAGGGTGACAAGTGGCACTCTGCACTCTCCACACTGCTTCTCAGAAGAGGAGCAAGTGTTCCCAACTACCTTTTGAGATCTATCAGAGGAAAGAACAAAGCCACTGACAAGCAGCCCTGTCTCTTCTAGAGTCAGCCAGTGAGGCAAAAATGCTATAATTATCCATATTAGACAGCTGACCTTATGCGTGAAGGGGACAAATCTTGATCAGAGCTATTACAGACCACTGAATCTTTGTACCAGTCTAGACCTATGTTTCTCAAGGGCTAAGAAGATCTTGATAATCATCTTTCCTAAACCGGAGGTCTCAAATATGGCCCATGGGCTGCATGCAGCCTTTAAAGCTATTTCCTGCAGCTTGCAACAACGCTATTGTTACCAATATTTGCAGTATAATTGTATGAAATGGTTATAGTGGTGTGTGGCCCTTGGGCTAACATACTAGTCCTCATGTGGCCCTCATGGTGACTTGAGTCTGAGACCCCTGTCCTAAACAGAGAAGATGTGATGCTGTCTGATGATGAACTTAATTGTCAGCATTAAGCTGTGGTATTGTCAGCACCGGGGTGTGAGACATGCAGCCTGGCCCATGAACCTCTTCATGAGAGAGAGCATGAGGTATTGTGGAGCACAGTCTCGCACATGCTGTGCTCCACAATGCTGCAAGAGTGCCCTACTATTTCAATCTGTGGAATGCATGGCCCACTTGAAGTGTATTTAGGTCAAATCCGGCCTGCCATAACAAATGAGTTTGGAGCACCCCCATTCTAGGATTCACTCTGGCTTTTAAACTAAGAAAATGTGGATGTCGTACCTTACTTTGATAGATGCAAAATATAAATGAGAGTTCAGTTAAACGTTGGGGTTATGCTGAAAACACTTAAGTTTGAGACTTTTTCTGATGTTGGACAGTGTTTTCATAAGCTGTTAGATGGGATGCAAGAAGAGATCTTGCTTGCTCTTGCTGAATATGCGAAATACCGTGAATCTCTAGCTTGTGCTAGTCTTACAAAGATGGATTGCAGGTCTCAAATTTTGCTGTGTGACAAACGCCCAGATTGCATTACACATGCCTAAGACATCTAGCAAATAGAATAGTTATATTCTACTCTGATAGGGTGTGCAAAGGGGTGTGTTCAGACTGAGGCTAGGTCCACACTGAGCTAGAAGTGTGATTCTTCTACTTGCATGCATGTGCATATGCTAGCTTTCATTGAGCTAGCTTGAATATTAATATCTGTGTAGCTGCAGAAGTTCTGGTATTGACAGCAGACAGGTGGCTGAGCTGTGCCACGTACAAACCTGTTTGAAACAGATGGGTATGTATTTGGCATGGCTAAATTGTGCTTCCTCTGCCCTTGCTCCTGTGACTATGCTATTTATACTTGCTCACTCAATGAGACCTAGTGTGAGTGTGCTCAAATAGGCAGGGGAATCTACAAGTGGGGGGAATCGACATAGCTTTGCTTTTGCAGGCTGAGTGTGCTGGAACAGAGAAGCATTAGCCAGTTACTAGTGTCCCACCTCTCTTCCAAGGAGGCGCCACCTAATCTAATGCCTTTTGCATTGACCCATGCAGAGAATGATGGAGACTAGGCCTAATCAAACACTCTTGTTCTGTGCTTGAAAGAGCTGCAAAACCAGAAGTATATTCATTGCAACTTCACAGTCTAGTGATAGCTCAGGGTTTGCAAAACTGAATTAAACTGTGTTGTGCTCTTCATTTGAAGTATAAGGTAGGCAGTCTGTGTTAATTATGTAACCAGTGGCATTTGGCTGAGAGGTGAATTATGTGCTAATAAAGCCTATGGGGATTTGTTTGTATAGTACCCATCACACTTTTTTTTTTTTGGTGAAAAACAAAATTAAATTTAAGGTTGTGGTTTGAATGCTAAAGTTCTAAATAGGGTGGGACTAGAGCTGCACAGAATCTTTTTGGGGGGAGTAACTCGTTCCTTGAAACAGTTTGGGGTTTACCAGAAGCATTCATGAATTTGTGCTAAATTCACCAAATAGTTTGATCAAGTTTAAAAAACAAAACAAAACTGATTTATATGAACTTGGGTTGACTTGAGCATTTTACCAGAGGCAAAGGAAGATTAGCATCACAAAATATTTGTAGAGGTGGGAGGAGAAACCTCATTTAACCTTTTAGCCCAGAGGTTTTCAACTCGTCCTGTGCAGGGCACAGGACCACTCATGCCCCTCCCACCGCTGAGGCTTACCCCCCCATCACCTGCATTCCCAGCCCTGGTGAAATATAGTGGCTCCTGCCACCAAAAGATATATCCCCTGACAGAGACTCTGTGACAGCTCTTTCAGAAGCATTCCTTGCTGCTGCAGTGACAAGTTTTTGCAGTGTGGAGCTTAAAAAGGCAGCCCTGATCTGCAAACGTACTGTTGCCACCAGCAGTTTTGGCAGTGCAGGACCCACCTGCCTGACTCACCATAAATCAGCAGGCCACTGAAAGGTGCCCCCATGCTGCTGGAAGACATCCATGTGCAGGTTTGTTTTGGTGGCAATGGAGGGCTTTCAGAAGTGGGGTCTCTTGTGGTGACACACTCAGCTGCCTGGCCATGATAATACACTTTTGTGTTGCAGCACAGTGGTTGAAAAGTGCTGCTTAGCCTGGTGCTCAATTCTCCTGTCTGCCTTATGTGGAGAAGACGCTTTTAAACATTTCTCTTGTTACAGGCATGTGCCTGGCCACTACCTGTGAGGCTGGTTTGAGGCTTTCTTAGTTTCTCCTGCTCCAGATCTTTCCCTTTTTTTTATAAAGAAACTAGTCATTGAAGCTGGACCTGGAATTTGAACCTTTGACATTCTAAGTGAATGCATTATTCTCCAGAACATAAATTCATCCTCACTTTTTTTTGCCTTGGCCAGGGACTATTCATAGTTCGTAAGAATAGTGCAGGTGAGTCCCCAAACTATTGGACTAAAGGGTATAAGGGAGCTGTCCCTCTGAAGTGTTCTGTGAATCTAGTTTTCCTTTGCTTTTGGTGGCGAAGTATCCAAATTGGGGTGGGGGGTGGACAAATCAGGATGAATGGCTTTTGACCCTTCTTGCATCTTTGACTCTCTTCAAAGATAAAAATGTTTGACCCAAACTATTTTTGTTTTAATTGGTACTGAATCAAAATGTGTGCTCAGATGTAGTTGGGATCTTGCCCACCTGAGACTGCTCATCTCCTTTCACAGTGTGGCCACAGTTATGGTGTTTGAGGAACTCTGGATGCATAGCTTAAGAGGAGGCTGATAGTAAAACCTCCTCGAGTCAGGGGTGCAGTGGTGGCTCAACTTGGAAACAGACTTTGTCAGTGCAGAAGAGCCCCACTCGCTGAGCTTCAGACCATGCTGCAAGACCCACCTGTTTACATGGGCTTTAGAGAAAGTAGATGCCTCAAAGTCCAGACCTGTTGGTTTTAATTTGACCTGTTTTCTGTTCGTGGCAGGGATGCCTTAGAACCTTGACTACATGCACTTTGTACTACAACAGAGTTAAATGTAACCTGAGACTACATAGCACTGAAACTAATTCGACACTAATATCGAGTACTTTCTCTTCTATGCTGAAGTGCGATCTTTTGGTACTGAAGACCGTCCCACAGACAGACCTGCTCCTCCAAGAGAAGAGATTTATGAGTACATAATTTTCCGTGGAAGTGACATCAAAGACATAACTGTATGTGAACCTCCTAAAGCTCAGCATACTCTGCCTCAGGATCCTGCCATTGTCCAAGTAAGAATTTCAGTTTATAATGGTGCTAGAAAGTTTTGAAGGCACACTAGCACAGTGTCTTAAACCACAAGGTCTTCTGGTTATAAACATGCTTTTACAAAACTAAAGGTCAGCATAAATATTTGTGAGAACTGTAATGATTTAAATGGAAACACTTGTTTTCAAAAACAATACTTACTTTGGTTATAAACACACAGGATTATGGGATTAAAAACCAATGAAGCATTTTAATTGGCCCAGGTGAGACAAATAGAGAAAAATTACCAAAATAAATTCTTCAAATGTTTTCATAAACTGGCATTTTCAACAGCCATGTTACTTCCAGTACATCAAAAGCATTACATCACTCACTGCAAGGACCATTGAGGAAACAGGAAATAGAGTTCATGAACAGGAGGGTACCATCAGTGGAAATGTATTTACACTATTCTCTTGTTATGCAGTCTTCACTGGGTTCTGCCTCTACATCATCCTTCCAGCCACATGTGCCTTACAGTCCATTTAGAGGCATGCCATCCTACAGCCAGCTTGCTGCCAGCTCTTTACTTAATCAGCAATATGCAGCTTCATTAGGTTTAGGTGAGTAAAGGTTGGAAGATGTTCTAATCCAAAATTGCTCCCCAGTCTTTAGGGCTTGGTTTCACAACAGTTTGGACCCCACATTGCAATTCTCTACATTTTTTTCTGCAAAATGACCTTTGTTGTACCCTCTCTCAGCAATTAACGTACCTAACCTTATGAAATAAAATGTTCAATCTTTTTTCTATACAGGCAAAATAGTAAGTGCATCTAAGCATCGTCTGTTTGAAAGTACTGCATACAAGTAACTTTTTGGTTATTGACTTAATGGGTGAGGATGTAGTTTGTGTTTCTGATTTGATGCCCTGTGTATTCTGCACTCTGGTAAAGAAAACTCTGCCATAAGAAAGGATTGTAAATATGTAGCATCTATGTCATTGCTATTCTAATTAACTTCTTGTATCTCTTTCCAAGACACTCTTTGAGTGTCTCAACTACCTTTGCCTTATTTGTCTACTTTTTTGCTTTCTCTTCTCCCCTCTATCTCTTTAGAAAAATTGGTAAGCCCTCCAACATCAGCAGCTGCTTCCAGCCCTAGCTCTTCTCCGTCTCCACAACCTGTTTCAGAGCCTGACATGTCTTCCGAGCCACATCAGCTTTCTTCCAAGGGTAACGGCAGTTTGAGGACTCCAAATATTTGGAAGAACCTGCATGGTGTTTTGCAAAACATTCTGTTCTGCCTGTTAGCCATATCTTAAAATATTACTTTGTATATACAACTGTAGCAAAACCTGATAGTGCATTGTTCTTAGTTCTTGCTCTGTTTCTGACCATTTGTTAGAACCCTGGCTTTCTAGTGCTCTTGAAGAATTGATTAGCAGGGCGCAGAAGGGGGGCAAGTACAGGATAGTGTTAGTCTTCATGTAGAGATCAAGGGGAAACTGATTGCAGAGGATGTCTGCTTGAGTCATACCAATAGATATTTATAGAGCCCTGCAAATCCAAGGATACAATGTGAGTGTCTGCAGACCATTTCTTCTGGATGCAGATCTAATACACACATTTTTATCTGTGCAGAGCTAGAGCCCTGCAATTATGCAGATATCTGCAGGCCATTTCTGGCAGTTGCAGATCCACATATTTGTATCCACGCAGGGCTCTAGATATTTATTGCCAGCTTACAGAATGACATGAACCGGACTATTCCTTTTTGTAGAGGAAGGAATAATATTGAGCAGTTATAGGATAACTGCTAATTTGCTAGGTCCATAAAGGAATACTAGTGCCTTCCTCCATTCATTATTGAAGAGGAATTTTTGGATGCATTCCTTGCCAGAAATGGGTTGAGGTAAATAGTTCTGGGCTTCAGTAAGTGCTGCATGAATGCTGTATTTCTGTTTTAGAAAATTGAACCTCTTGACAATCTGGATTCACAGAATTACCATATCTGAACTAAGACATGACAATTGTTTTGATCCTAAATTTTATGCACTGTAGTGAATCTCTAGTTCAAAGTAGGTTGAATGGAACACTAGGTTGAAGAGCTTCGTAGTGTTTTCAGGGTAAATAGTGTGGGCACAGTCCCCATATGTGGGTAGCTTTCATAAATCTGCTTGTAACCTATGGTTTATTTAAAAAAAGCATGAATGTGTATGGATTCTCCTCACCTCCTGGGCCATCTCTACATCTGTCATTTCAAAAATCCAACTAGACTAAGTTTCAAAATAATACTCGATTTTTAAATGCTGTGCAGGTTTAGCATGTAGGCATACCTGAGGGGTGGTGTTCCTGGTTCATTCTTGTTACAAAAAACAAAAAAACAAAACAAAACTAAGTGTATACTAGATTAGCATGTGGCAAATTGCATAGTCCTAGAAACAGAATGTATTAATAAGTAATGGCTTGGCTTGTGATGTATTTCTTGATCTTAAATTGAACTAGTTGCATGGTAGCAAATGTTGGTGTACTCCCTTAAGCAAAAACTGCCTAACATTCTCTTCACCAAATTTTAAATGTGAAAGTGTCAGATGTTTCAAGGTATCAAACATTAACTTGTTTCCAAGTTCCTTAATGTGGTGGTGTGTAAAAAGAGGCTGGGGGGTGGGAGGCTCCGGGAAACTTGGTGACCTCTAGTGCCTGTACATATTTAAGAAACATGGAGTAACTGGACTCATCTCAACTTCTTTGGGTTTGTCTTTTTTGGTACAGTACCTACTTGATGTGATGCCTTTATGGAAGAACTTCCACATGCATGTGTGTGTGACTGGTACTTGATGGACTGTAACTACTGGCACAATTAAAACATGTATTTTAACAATAGCTCTGACACTGGTGCCAATAACTTGGTTCTGCTGATCAGAAAGTTGTGTACAGTAAAACCAAGCTATTGATGTGGTTAAAGTTATGCATGTTGACATGCTCATAACCACTTAAAAAAAGAGACACTTTCAGGAAGTCTGAAGAGAGCTTATTTTAGGTAAAATATATTTATTCTGTAAAATCATACACAAACAAGAATACCTCCATGAAGAAAAATGGGAATCATACATTTTGGATGCTTACTGCATGTTTAGTGACTTAATTTGATATGCATGTTAACTTTTTCCTTACCAATTTGCTTCTTATAGAAATAGTTAACTTGTCATTCTTACTGGTAAAATTGCTGATTAGGATTACAGCCCTGATCTTGAACCAAAACATGTATGACAATACTTACTCACAGATGCAGTGTTGAGACATCTACAAACCCTCATAGCAGAATAATGGAAATGCCTAGGCTGTTCTGTTCAATTACTGTGCTCTGTTTTTTGATCATGGAGGTAGATGTGGCTCAGGAAAAATATTGGCATAATTACTATATGGAATACTTCCTGGAATGCAACTAAAAAACTAGCTGTTATAACAGATTTTCTTCTGTAGGTCCTGGCTTCCCATTGGCTCATCAAGTTCGCAAAAGCCCCATGGTGGAGCAGGCTGTTCAGACTGGGCCGGTCGATAGCATGAATCAAAAAAAGCCACCCCCAGCAAAAGTAGCTCCTGTGATCCAACGCAATGGACGACAAATTCCTCAAAATAACAAGACAAATGGTATACAAGTCTTGTGTTCCGTGTGCATTTGGAACTTACTTCAGCACTTTTCTGAAAGATCTTAAGCAAACTTATCAAGCAGGCATGCTTTAGAACTCAACTTTTTTCTTCTGCTTGGGTTGTAAGCAGACTTTCTTTCCCTATTTCTTTTCTGTAGATACTGTTCAGCCACCACCTGTGCAAACTCAAGGCCAGGTGAATGATGAAAACAGAAGACCTCAAAGGAGGCGATCGGGTAGGCTAATAACCTTAAACATGCAGACTGGTTTATAGAACTCCAATTATCTGCTTTTATGATGAAGAATGTTCGGTAACATAAGCTGCTTATGGGCAGCAGCAAGTTAATTGTTTTCTAAAGTGTGTGAGAGAGATCAAACCTACACACACAGCATTCAGGGATACAAAACTAGTGCTGGTTTAACTCCAGAGGCTACAGAAGCTTCCTTACGAGGCTCTTCAAGAGTTATAAAGAACATAGTGGAAAATTTCTCTCTGCTTCATCTCCCCTGAAACTCATATATGCACATATAAGTTGGCAGTACCTCTACATAGGTTGCCCTTATTCTGTAAGGCTCATCAAAGGGAGTTGAGGTAGCCATAACCAGCCCAACCCTGTTACCACGACTCACCTGAATCATCTTCCCCATGTTCTGTAGAGAATAGTGTAAAAGCATAAGCTCCCCATGTGGATTTTCCAGCCTTGTAATGAGCAGATTGCAGGAAACCCCAACAATTGGTGTGGATTTGTTGGGTAAAATACTTTAAATTCCATGGGAGACATCAGTGTTTAATGCCATTTGGCATTATTTTTTTTAGAATACGAGTTGAATATGACTCTAGCAGGGAACATTGGGTGTCAAATAATTTAACAGTAAAATTTGAACATAAGAATGCTTTCCAAATGCTAAAATGTTGCTGTAATGTGTTTCTACAGTGAAGTTCAGAAGTCTCTTTCAAAGAGGTGTGGCATAATCACAGGACTGGAAGCCAGAAACTCCTGAATTCTAATCCTGGTTTTCTCTGGCCTTGACCAAGTCATTTATCCTTCCCACACATTACCAAGTGTTTAAACTCTCCTGCTTTCAGGAAACAGGAGAACCAGAAATCGTTCTAGAGGACAAAACAGACCTGCTGCTGTGAAGGAAAATGCAATAAAGTTTGAAGGCGACTTTGATTTTGAAAGTGCAAATGCACAGTTCAACAGAGAGGAACTTGATAAAGAATTCAAGAAGAAACTGAACTTTAAAGGTTTGTGTCTTAAATGTAAACTGCTTTACTAATTTTAAGGATAATGAATAGACAACCTCTTGTCCTGAGACATTGCAGGATTCATTAGATCTGAGAAACTTCCATATTTAGTTGGGGGGCGGTAAGAAAACTGATTCTTCAGTATGCAGCAAGGAAGTGTGTAATTGGTCTTCTGTCTTTTTAGATGATAAAGCTGAGACAGGAGAAGAAAGGAGTGATCCTGGAGTAGCAACTCAGAATGATGGCAGTACAGATGAAGACCTCCTTGGACCCAATTGCTATTATGATAAATCAAAGTCTTTCTTCGACAACATCTCTTCCGAACTGAAATCCAGGTAACTATCATTCTGAAGCTCAACCTGTCCTGCTGCTTAATGTGGGCAATATATTAGTACGGTCTAGGCTAGGCAATACCTAGCCGCTTACAGGAATGTAGATAAATTAAACATGGCATCTTGAAAGGCTTTCCTTCTATTCTGAAACTTCGGGTAACGAATAACAAGCCCTTTAGAAGGTATGTGGCTCTAGGTTTTGACAGGTTGCTAGATGCTTCATACCTTAATATAGTGAGATGTGATCTTAAAACAAATTGCTGTCTTGGTTTTTGTTTCATGTAACATCAGACCCTCTTTGTATCTGAGCTTAGTTGTTTGACAAGCTCAGAGAAATGAGTGAGTAACCTCCAAATGGTGAATTAGTGGAATGTCGTAAACTACAATAGTCTTTAGACAGTGGGACACTGGCATTTTTAAAATGTACTTGAGACTTGTTCCCTCCCGTACCCCGTCTTTTCCATGTGTCATCCAGGCCTGAATTAAGTCCACTAAAACAATGGAGAGTTAGTTACTATCCTTTCATGCACAAAAGCTGCAGTTTTTGTAAGGGGGGAGAGGAGGGGGGGGTCTAAATTCCTTAAAGGATTTTATTTTAAAAATATTGACTCTAAACTGTCCCTTAAATGTCATCTATACAATTTCCTGAGTTTTAAAACATTAATCCCCTAATCACCTGTGCATTCCTGTTCCTTAACCACATCTATAGCATGCTAGCTAGATTGCCCTTAATTTGTTTCTGAAGCTTTAAACCATTTTTAGTCTGAAATATTCCAAATTTTACATTCTCTTCCATTACTGCATGCTTTTCTTTGGCTAACAGCTGCAGTTTTATTACACTGAAATAAGTCACTTTCACTTCATTTTTCTTCCTGTATAAATTGCGCAAAGTAATTTAGCATACACTTGCATTTGGAAATGAATGTCTCTGCTTCCAAAATTAATCTTGGTGTGTAGAGTAGAGCACACTATAGGAGTCGGACCCTAATACCCTTAATTCAGACTCTGCTCCTGAGTTACGTGGATGTTAAATAAGTCACTTTGTCTCTGTTCCTTCCATTCTTTTCTTTTCCCCAAACTGTAAGCTCTTGCGTACAACAGTTCTTGTACAGCATCTCACCAGGAAGCCCTTATCTTTGCTGATTCTAGGGGCTATTGTGATTCTGAATCTTTAAATTGAGGCTTCTCTTACATGAAGGACTGACTTGTAGCTGCAGTCAAGCTCAACTTTGAAAGTCCCATGTGCTGAAAGTGGAAGTAGGAAATATAATCCTGTTACTCTTCCATGAGGCTACTGTATGTAATATATAGGGATGTACAGTCCTTCTGTGTGGAAGGAGGAGTCTAGTCCGTTCTAGTTGACAGAGCTGTTCAAAATCACAAACTGTTACCCTTTCCCTGCTGTCATTGAAACTTTTGGTAGATCTTAATTCCTTAAGTTGCTAATAGTGTTTTAGGAGAGCAGGTGCAGGGTACTGAAGCCCTGCTGAAACTAGTGATCACTTTGAGGCACTTTTGATTCCAGCAGCCAATGGGGGTGAAATGGTAACAAGCCAATGTTGTATATTGAGTCCTAGGCTTGAGTAAAGGTGCACTCTGCAGGAAAAGCAAATTGCGACATAGTATTTCTAGAGCTCTTTGAAACTAGTGAGGTCCCTGCTACTGCCCAAGTAGTGTGGATCTCACCAAAAACAAGCTTCTGAACAATGGTCATATTTAACTCAGCCTGACTGCAATCTTTCAGTTCCAGACGTACAACATGGGCTGAAGAAAGGAAGCTTAATACAGAGACGTTTGGAGTGTCGGGTAGGTTTCTTCGTGGCCGTAGCTTTCGTGGTGGATTTCGAGGTGGAAGGGGTAGTGGAGCAGCACGGCGAAACCAAACAACTCACAGAGCTGGTACCGGAAGGGTGTAATGGAGGCAAGTTGTGAAGCTCTAAATACGAGTCCCTGTTTTGCACTCTAGTAGCTGGTCTTTATGTAGTGGGGATTTATCCACCTTGGCACATACCGAATAATCAATATACTGAGTGTCTTCTGCTGCTCCATGAGTGAGGTTGCTTATGGATTGTTAAATTTTATCTGGCCTACTAGTTTTACAAGCAGACCAAAATTGCATCCTTACGGATGTGCTTTTATCCTGTTTTCATATCTCATGGTATCAGAAAAGAGCAGCTGTAACAGCGTGCTTGTCCTGCCTCTCATGAGGAAGCTGCTTATTCTTTGATATTTTTATCAATTTTGACTAAAAGTGGCTCTTGCTTTCTTTCCAAGATAATGAAATCCAAAACATGGAGATTGAATTGACATGTTGAGCAGCCATAGCTTGACATAGGGAACTAATCTTGGCTTGGTGCTCCTGTGGTGAGGGATGGGAAGGAGGTGGGGTTTGTCTCCTTGTTATGATTCCTAATACTCTCTTTCTCTGGTAGGCTCTAAATTCCTCTGCCATGAAGATGAAAACTGTATATAGAATGAAAACAACAAACTGCTGCACTCGTGTGGGATAAGAATAAGTCCTTGTGTACTATCTGAAATTCAGTGACAGAAGTTCATGTACTACTGCTTGTATTTTGGGCTTCAGCTTAATTTGGACCAGCATGTGAGAGCTGGAATATTTTTGGAAGAGGGAATGTGTTCAGGGTATCTATTTGAGTCCTTTTTTATTATTATTTTTATTTTTAAAGTGCAGGCTAACTTAATATGGTTCTTCTTTCTGGGACTCTAAAAGGTTGCTGCAATTGAAACATGAAAGTAAAATTCCCTTTCCATAGCTTGATGGAGATGGATCATGCTGTTCTAACTTTAATACAGAACCAAAGCTCATTTGAAGTAAACCAGGTAACTTGTGTGTTCTGAGCAACCAAATATACCCTTTGGTGCTGCTGCTCTCATTGTAAAGGCAGTATAACTTCAGTAGCATGTGGTGTTGGGAAGCAGATTGCTGCTGTTGCTGAAGGGGTTGTATGTATATAGTGTGACTTGGGAATAGTGGGTGGCGGCTGATCATGTGATAGTAATGTAAAAAAAGAAAATTGTACGGTTATTTGCAAGTCCACTACTTTTTCAAGGTACTGCATGGCTCCATGCACTGTCACAAAGTCAATCATTTAGGGCTGTCTCTGAAGTCTGGGAGTGCTCTACACTCCTTCAGAGGAATGAGCCCAAAGCCTCTGAGCCAGGTCCTATGTGGGAAGGGTGCTATGCTGTATAGCCTCACTCATTAAATCAGTACTTGGTCAGCAAGTGATCTTCTACATGTAGCTTTTAAATACTCCTTGAAATGTTCTCACAGCCAAACAAGAGTGAAGGTGAAAGAACATGCCAAATGCTAAAAGGAGTAATTTGTAGGAACTTATGACTTACTGCCCCCTATCAGTACCTCACTGTGTAAACAGTATACACTGCAAGTGGCTTTCACGTACACTAGTAGTAGGCTCTGATGGAACACTAAACTGAAAGGGGAGCCTGTGTGATGAAGCTCATCAGATGGGTGTGTTCAATTTGTTTTGTCTACCCCTCCCCCAACTGTAAATAGCTTTTTTGTGAAGAGGTGTATGGGGTGGGTTGTTGGCTGGGGGTGGGGGAGAAGGGGTTATAAACTTGTTTGCATGAATAAATGGGTTAAGCTCTTAGTTAGAGGCATGTGTTCCTTCTGTGGTTTAATGGGGAGTTTTGTTGAAAAAGCACTTTGGTAAATGAACCTATTACATACCCAGAATTTTAGTTCATGCATTGACTAAGTTGCTGTAAAGCCTGAATTTATTTTTGTAGGACTTCATTGCTACAGATTAGAACAGAGCAGCCCCACTGCTATAGAATAATGTATATTGTAATAAATAAACATGTACATGTTTAACACTTCTCCCATTTTTGTTCCTGTAAATGGCTGAGTTGGTTGCTGGCAGGAGTGTTAGTCAGAAGGTTAATGGCTGGAACTTCCAGTTTGAAAAAAGCTAGAGACCTGCTAATGAAGGGGAGGCTTGGTGTTGATTGCAATGAAATGTGTATAACTGTTTTTGTGAAATCACTTGACAGGTCTGTACTTCCACTACAGTTTTCATCCTTTTATTTTTGGGTGGCTGCTTCTCTTGTTTGTGACAATGAAGACTTCAGTGCTTGCCCTCAGTCAGTCTGACTGCTGTTTGTGTTTGATGGGCGATTAGGTGATGCTTTATTAAAATGTGTTGGAAACAATTAGTTCAGTTACTGCTCTAGATCTTGTTTTCTATCTTAGTGAGAGGGTCAGGTGGCTGGGTCTCACCTCAGTGTGTTTATATTGGAATCTTGACTGCATGTCAAGGCAGTTGACTTTCTAATGGATTTCTCCCTTACGTTTTTTTTTTCAGTGGTCCTAAACTTGATGAATGATGTCCTGAAATGTTTTTCTTCATGCAGATACACTGGAGTGGGAGGCTCATGCCACATCAGATCTTTGATTTAAGAATATAAAAATTGCTCACTAAGGCTATCATGAGGGACAAACATCTAACATTCCCTGTACTAAACTGTTCTGCACTGGCTTATGCTACGTTTTTTCTTACCACTAAACTCTCTTGCCTCCAAAGGAGTCCACACTACAGTCCTATTCTAGCTGAAATCTTTCACCTTACGCTTGGACAATTGGATCTTTACTGTTTGGATCCTTACATCTGTGACTGTACTAAAGCATAGAGATTATTTTACCTACCACTGTTACACTCACACTTAAATACCCTGTTCTAGACACATACAGAACAATAACTTTCATGGTTGGGCAGCTGGCCCTAACTTTCTTGTATCCTTTTAATTGAAAGAGGCCTAGAACAGGGGTCTCAAACTCAAATCACCATGAAGGATGCATGAGGACTAGCCTGAGGGCTGTACCACTCAAACCTTTTCATACAACAATATTGCAAATATTGGTGGTGATAGTGTTGTTGCAGGCTGCAGGAAATAGGCTAGGGGCTGTGTGTTTGAGACTCCTGGGCTAGAGGATGTCCACCCTACAGCTCTAAAACTTGTCTCTGATTTTAGGGGGCTGTACCCACTGCAGCTGTGTCTACTACAGAGTCTGGATGGAATCATTTTGCTAAATCTTTCATTACTAAGAAGAAAAGTGCTGGCTTCGGGCAGTTCCTACTAGCTTTTAACAAATGTCAGTTTCGTCTGTCCTTCAGTCAGTTCTGCCTGCCTTAAGCAATGCCATGCTAACAAGTCCCATAGCCAATACCTTCCTTCACATCACTTAAGGCAGAGTCCTAGTCCTAGTATACGAGCCTCCTTAACTCTGAGAAAAATGTGTCCCTCTTTTTTACATTTTATTAGAAGCTGGCCTGAATGTATTTGGGGAGCATTGCATCACTTTGCTGTCCTCACCTCTGCACTGTGAAGAGCTGAACTAATGGGCTTCAAGCAGACTCTGAAAAAATCAGGCTTTTAAAAGAAAGGGAGGTAGAGCTGAAGAAAGCTGGGAAAGCCTTTCTGCACTTGCTGGATGAGACCACTGTTAAAAACATGACCTTGCAGCTATATTCATTAAAGGTGGATGGTGGCAAGGTGGAGACTATCCAGACCAGTAGGGGATTCTGGCACCTGCTGCCTTATCCTGTGTCTCAAGCTGTGACAGCATTAGCTAACCTACAAGTGGGAAGACTTCACTCTGGGTTCTACCTGCCTAGTTATCCTGTACGCTGCGAGCCCACAGTCCTTCTGTAGTCAAGCCTCCTTAAGTCCATCCTAGCTCCCAGGTGCTCATATTTTTCGTTTCTGGTTCATCACCCACAAAGGTGTGAAAACAGCCCCCGGTTACTGGTTCACTAAGGTCGGGGGGTGCAGCTTGCTCCATGAGGTTCACACAACAGCATGCTGTTTGGTGTAAATATAGCTAATAGAAAAATAAAACTCCAAAGAGAGAAGCAAACACAACTTGCATTGAAAAACTCATTCTTTGGGGGTAGTTCCATATGTTTAAGGCTGACTTTATAGAAAACCTGCCTTGAAGATCCCTTCCCTGCTGAAACTGCTTATGACCCACTACTTTATATACATTCATAATTGTACCTATCTAATTAGTACGGCCTTACTTAACTTAGTCATGTAGAGTTGCAGATCCTGCAATGGTAGGTTTCCTCAGCCATTTTGACCAGGAAGGTACCTGCTCTCTGCCCTGTGTTCCTGATTTCAGGGACAGGTGACTTCTGTTTAGAAAATCACAAAGTAGTAATTGGCTTGACTATATAACAGGCCTATTACTATTTCTCCAATTTTCCAGGGTTTGTCTACAACTCCCCAGCCAACTTTTTGACAATCATCCTGCAATTCAAGTAGGGCCTTACTCATTAAACTGTGTTCAGAACATCACAGGTTTTTGGAAAAGACATTTGGCATACTTATACACCCACTACCATTTTAAATAACCAGTAGATTCAGTTGCATACTCTTTTTCCGGGATGTGTAGGTGGAGTACAAGTTTTCAGCATTAAAGGTAAGGAGTTGGTTAGGATGTGTATTCTGGAAGTCTGAATTCTTGCTGGTCAGCAGTGTTTCTGATAACTTTTAAATATCCATTTCAGTCTCAGGAGAGGACTAGAATTTCTGCCTTGGCAGTTGAAGCTGTATAACTAAATCCTGAGTCTTTTTCAGGGTGTAAGGCCTAATTTGATGCTTATTAGAACCTTGAAGTAGCTATCTGAGAGAACCAAATTTATTCTTAGTCTTTCAAATCCCTTCCTCTTAGAGCAGTGCCAAGTCTCATGCACCCTACTGCCCTTTGCCACACTGCTCACATCTGTTGAAAGGAAGGGTACCCAGTGTCTGAGGAGATGCCTTTTCTTGGGTCGACTACCTAGATCAGCCAATTTTAGTTTTTAACATTCTGATCAATATCTCAGTGACTGAAATCCAGTTGCATGGTGAGAAATGTCTATAAATGGGATACAATTCCATGCTTTGAGTTCAATTCTGGAGAAGTTCATTTTCCTAAAATGGTGCAGCAGCCTGTCCATTCTCTTAATGTCCAGCAGGCTTCTAGCTCTTGCATCTGGCAAGTAAGATTTTTTTTTTTTTGCCATGTGACCTTAGTTTAAAATTCTGTGGTGTGATCCAGCTTTCCCAAAACTATAGATTGTAATGCTGGCAAACTGCTCTGATTTGCTGTTACTTTATGACCTGATCCTATGTTTTACACCCCCTTGCATTTAGTTTCATTCCTTTCTGTAAGTTCACCCATCTTTGAAGCATCTGAGGAAGTGGGATCTTCTCCCACGAAAGCTCATGCAAAAAATAAATCTGTTAGTCTTCTAGGGCCACACAACTCCTTGTTGTTTTTTCTACAAAGAGCCTTTCTTCCTATCCTCCATCTCCAAAGCATACTCTACAACCTTGCTTGTTTCTACTCTTCACAACATCATTGCAATCCATAGTTGCTTCAAACCTGTGATCAGGTCTGGCTGCTTCTGTTGGAGTCCCTTGGGTTGCTGTGTCCACCTTTCGTCAGATGCGCATTGCATGTGGGAAGTGCTGGAGTCAAGGCAAGAGAGAAGGGGACTAGGGCATGTGGATTCAGGGGACCAAGCTTCCAATTTTTCCTTCCAGTTTTCCCTGCCTTGGTAGTTCTGAATGTTGTATGCAAGGAACCCATGTGGGGGAAAATCAGGCCTGCTTCTCTAATAGAGACCATAAAAGGGAAATAAGATTTCTTATTCACGTGCAGGGGTTCCTTTAGGAATATCTTCTTGTTCTTATCTGCACATCTGTGGTCTGTTGGATAATAGAGCACTGGGGACTCAAGAGACCTACATTTTATTCCCAACTCCACCACTGCCTTGCTGTGTAAACTTGTCCAAGTCCCTTCTCTTTCTGTGCTGCTGTTTCTCCCACCTCTTATCTGGCTCTTCTGATCAGGTTGTTAGCATGTCAGAACAGACTCTCTTGTCATACATAACTACAGTGCCCAGCAAAAAGGGGCTCTTACCTCAGCCGGGGCATCTAGGGCCAATGGAATAACATGTGATTGACCAAAATTATTTGTAGAGCTCTCTTGCAATGTGGAAGAGGGCAATGGGCATGTGATGTTGCAGGCATATTAATTTTTTTCCCCCTTGACAATACTATTGTCATCATTCAGTGAAGGAAGCATTTGTCAGAGAAGGGTACCTCTTCTGATTCTGGAGTAAGCTAGAGTACACTTTGTGTGAGGAAATTACTTCTCCCAGGAATATGTTTACCTTTTTATTTGTGCTTGCCACAAAACAATTTCTAACCTGAAAAAAATGGAACCAGTTTTTGTCAGAATTTGCACAACTGTCTGTCAAAAAGCCATTTTGCATTGAGGAAATGTTTCAACAGAATCTGCAACTTGCTTCATCCATGCTAATCTTTGCCAGACAACTCTTTTTGGTTCTCTTTGGGGAATCTGCTCTTTTCCTAGATGGTCCTTTTTCCTAGAGGGTTCTCAAGAATAGGAACCACTAGGAAGTTTGTTTCTAGCTTTCAGTTTGGCTTTTAAACAATTACCTAGTTAGCTCATGTCACCTGTAGTACAGAACTTTTCATTCAGTGCTATTTGTACAGTGTTGAAGTTTTCTCTCCTTTATGTTCAGAAACAGCTTTTAAAGCCTTAAAAAGCATCACTAGATTTGACTCCCAAAAATGCAGAAAGGTAGAGGGGGGAGATGCCTTGGAGAATAAATCTCTGTATGATTCCTTGGCAGGCTGTGTGCCCGGTCTTTCAAAAAAAATAGCTATTCTAATTTCCTACTGATGTTTTCTTTACATAGGGGTACCTCTTCAGTAAGACTCTATAGGTGCTCTGCTTGAGGTACTTGTCAGCCTCTTGAGTCCCTAATAAGATTTTTCTTACCAGTGGCTGTTGTGCCTTCCCATGCGCTCAAAGTCTCATCATGCTGAGGGTAGAAAAGGCTGTAGGCAAAACACCCTCAGTTCTTCTGTATTGCCTCAGCCACAAGAGAGCTCCAGCATGTCAGCTTTGGGCATGCTACCACATACTTGGAGTTGTTCTCTAGTCTAGTCCAACTAAATGACAGCGCTTGGAGGATATTCTCACTATGTGATGCAGCCTCACTGTTAGATTAAAGAGTTGGGGGTGGGGGGACAGGCAGGTAAATGGGTAGACTTTAAATTAAAATCAGCATGGGAGAAAGATGTGGCCAAAGTGCAGTGGTACCTAGTTGAAAAATAGAATGGTGGGGCTTTGCAAGGAGTCTTGGAAGAAAATTTCAACTAGTGTTGGGCCAGATGCCCCAATTCTGTAGCAGGATTACTTCTGTACATTAGAGCATTGATTTAGTTCCACTCTCCTTTTCACTCACAAAGGCATTGCAGTATTTTTTTTGTTATCTCTAATCTTTGATATAAGGCATACAGACAAGCCATGTCACTCTGAGCTCCAGGATGTTCACATGAAGGCAAGATCAGTAGGACCACCTATCGAACTGTCAAGGCATCAGTCACTGACTTGGTGGAATACTCTGGGGGGGGGGGGGGGCAACTCCCTTGTGGGTCTTACACCATATGAAGGTGTGTACTTCCAGATGTAATTTGTGAATAGCAGGGTGCCAGATCTGTAACAATTCCTGAAGACAGCAGAGATGCAATTTGGCAAATGGCATCAACCAGAATACATGAAGTCATGACACCTAAAAGACAGATGTGTTCTTCTATAGTAGATGGTGGTTTGAACCATGGATATATCATCTCTTGTACATTGTTGAATCTGGTCTGTCGTTGGTATGCTTAATCCATTGTGGATCAGTTAAAGCCTCAATAAACTCTGTCCTTTTTGTATTGTAATTAAATGACTTTCAAGTTCATTCTCAGGCTGGAGACAAATCATATACTGAACACTGCTGCTTAGCCTGTCATGAACCATCTTTCAAGAGCTAGGGAAACTAAAAGGTTTCCTTGTCTGACACATGCCACTACTGCAACCAGACATCTCATGGAAGTTCTCAGGGCCACCACCCACCTGAAGAATAGCACTCTGTCCTGGTAGTGTGTATTCTTCTATGCAGGATCTACAGCAATCCATTTTATACACTGAGAGCTGCAGAGCACTCTGGGAAAGGAAGTATGGAGGCCAGGGTTACCATTTGTAATTTCAACTAATGAACAAAGACAGTATTGGAATTGAGCCTTGTGCTCTGTGGGGGGAGACTAAAACTGCCAACAATATGACTTTCTTCGCATGATCGTGGACTGGAACCTCTCTATACGAGCAGGTGCAAACAGAGATTGACCTTGTCTCATGAAAATCTCCAGCAGGTTATTCAAAAGGAAGGTGGGTTGGGTAGGAATGTTCTAGAATTGAGTAAAATTACCTTTTTTAATTACTTGTTGCTGGTGATACTGCTCAGTGCTTTCTGGAAGTAATGAAGCTGGTTCCTAAAAGAGGTAGGGAAGGGATAAAGATCCTCCAGTATTGGATGGTGGCTCTTAATAAGCTGCTTCGAGGAAGCCTTAGCAACATTCAAAGCTCATATTGATGATCTTCTTCCATGTATATTGGCTAGAGGCAGTCAGTCTTCTTGCTCTGGATGAGAAGTTGTTTCAAGTGAGGATGTTATCCCTCTGCAAGACTTGGGAGCAGGGATGGATGAAAAGATGAATGTAAAGTCCTAGTGCAATGCTGTAACCAAACTTAGTAATAAAATCCTAGGCTGCATTGGTGGAAATCTCAGTCAAGATTATTTTACCTGTGGTGTTTGGCACTGCTATGACCACTACTGCATCCTGGGACTGGTTCTGGGACCTGTAATTCAGGAAAGTTGGGAAGAGCTGCAAGAATGGTTAAATTCCTAGGGATTGATTAGCAGTTCCCAAACTGGAATTTGGTGTCACTGCATCAGCAGATGGGGTGGTGGCAAGCCTTTGGCTCTGCAGAGTGACCTCACATGTACTACAAACATGACCTGATCCCATGACTTACACTTCCCTGTATTTATTTCCTCCCACTCTGTAAGTTCCACCATCTTCAAAGCATCTGACAAAGTGGGATTTTTCTCCCACAAAAGCTCATGCAGTAAATAAATGTTAGTCTTTAAGTGTTCCTTGTTTGTTTTTTCTGAACTGAACTAAGAAAGTGACTCTGGAACTCCTGTACTGGGAGTGGAAAGTTGTGATGCATGAAGGGCTCCATTTTACTCCATAAAATGGCATCCCATGTGGCATGACCTCATGGGTGGTGCAGGTGAGGCCAGACTGTGCAGAACAAAATGGCATCCTCCAAGCTGCCTAGTGTCTGGAGAGGTATTAATAAATCAAAATAGGGTTGTGCTGGCAAAAAGTTTGGTAATCCAGGAATGACTCAAGGAGCTCAGTATCTGGCTTAAAAGAGAGATTGATACATATTGAATATTTAATAATGGGCTTTTGAGTCTAGCAGAGCAAGCCAATGGCTGGAAGTGGAAGCTGGACATCAATTAATCATCCTTCACCCTTTAAGAAAGTGATGAGAGGTCAGCTTAAGCCCATCTCATTTATGATTATCTTTCAGTGATAGAGGGGCTTATTTCATAAAATGGTTTGTATTTAAGTATGCAGCCTTTTCATTTGTGCAGGAAATAGAGCAAGTACAGGTGCCCTGCAAAGGCTTTTTCTACTTTCCTTTTAAAGGAGACATTGATGTAGGGAGGTGCATCAAGAAACCTATTTTTGCATCTACCTTAAAAAGCTCAAGAATTCCAAATTTGGTCTGTCCTGGTTTTCCTGACAACCCTTGGGAGGCCCTTAACCTACCTTGGTTGAACTATAAGGGCTAGTTTACATACACATTTGCAGATTTAACAATTAGGTTCCTGAAATAGATGATTTTGCTGTAAAAAATCCAGCTTTGCACACTTAGTGTTAAGTAGCTGGTACTTTAGCAGAGATCAATAGCAAATAAGCCTTAGCTAAAGTTAATTTAATCACTTTAATGCCCAGGTGAATGTCCTTGCACAAAAACATAAGCTTCAAATTACATTTTGAGGAAAGTTTGACCATCCCCAACACTAAATGAATGAGGTGGGATGTTGAATCCTTAATGCTGATTTGATCTAAAATGTTAATCCCAGGGATAGGATTCTCCACTTCCTCTATTGTCTGTGGCACTAGTCTGCAAGGAGAGGGGAGATTGGCTCTGTAGTACCTGTTGTGGGCTTTCCCTGAACCAGCAGTGCTGGGTTTGAGTGTAGGATCTTGCAATAGTAATTGCCAGCTGGTGTGTGACATGAAAGTAAAAAGTGACACCCCCCCCCCCCCCCCATAATAAAAGTCTATAATGTCAGAGAAACACAATTCCCCCTCCCTCAGCAAATATTGCTGTTCAAGTGTCCTGTAGAGAACTTACATTCTTATTTCTTATCAGTGTAAAAAGACAGTTCTCTGTTCCCTGCAGTTTCAGCCAGGTTTGAGGTTGTTTTAACTTTGTTTTTCCACTTTATTCCTCCAAACTGCTATTCCACAGGCTACTGGGAAGAGAGTGGAGTTTTATTTTCCATTTACTGGGGGCAAAAGTAGGTATATATTTCTAATTCAAAATTTTGTTCACTGCCATTAACACAGGGAGATAGACAATTGTGTAGTGCACTGATAAAGCGTTTGAGTTCATGAAACATACTCTAGTTTAAGATGGAACTGACAGTAGCTTGATAGCTTAAATCTTATTTAGTGCGATGTATTTTTCAGACATCAAGATGACACAGGTCATGTTTGTGAACCTGGGTGTATCAATGTAGCTGTTCTATCTGGGGGAAAAAGGCCCTCTATTGCTTAAGCAGGCAGGGTAATTTCACATAGGATAGCCCCTCACTATATTTGATTCAACCCATCTTGTTCTGTGACTACATTCCTACACTTTGTTTAAATGGAAGTTTCCTTCCATGAGTATCTGGTACTTAACTGATTAATGAGCCATCACTCCTGCATTCCTCACTCGGTGTAATAGTTGTCATAAATAATAGCATGATTAATAGCTGGTGCCTACATACATGGAAATCCCATATCACATTTCAGCATTTCTAAGGACAACTTTCAGAAAGGCAGCAGATAAAACTCAGCCACTCTTGGACAAAAATGGAAAAAGTGTACAACAGGCATGAAAATTTTAACAGATCATATGAATAGTGCAGGAACTCCAGTGGGAATAAACAGGAGTGTGAGTAATAAAACAGGAAAACCACAGCTTGCTTTTGGGTAATAGTGGGCCTTAAGTGATAGCCAGAATCTCTCAAAGGTGGGGCAGGTTTATGCTTGTGATTGCTTCTTATGTGAATTTTTGCAGCAATTTTAAAATGAGAAAAGCTACTAGTCTATATTAATAATCTACTAATACCCAGATCAGGCCAGTAACACTGATCATTCCAAATCACATTCAGATGAATAGAATTTGCGTTATTTGAAAAGAGTAGCAAATTACCACAAGTATAGCTCTAGCCTAGCACATGCCTTTGTAACCTGAAGTATTATAGTGCCTGCTCTAATACATGGCACCTGTTTTAGATACAGCAACTAGATTCATTCAGTTTAGTCATTTCATCAGCCATAGCACTTGGTCTCAAATTACTTCTAGTCTTGATTATTAAGTGTGAGGAATCTCTAAATTTCAGCATAGTGCCAAATAAGGGGAGAGGAGAATCACTAACTGGAGACTTCTCTGTTCCAGCTTCATGCTGAGATGGCAGTCTAGCATCATCAGCAAGCCGGGTCAAAGGACAGGCGCATGACAGTGGGAAATAATTACTGCACAAGAAATCCAGGGTGTGGGTCCAAGATCTTAAAAGGTACAAAGATATGTACATCTTTAGTACATCAATATACTTCTTTTGTAACCAGCTACACAAGCCTTGTTTAAAATCCAAGGGAATAATAGATTTATTTAAAATAAAAACCTTAAAAAAATCAGTTGGTTTATTGGAGGTCTCAGAAGAGAACAGTATGAATAAATGGAATGCCTACATGGCTATACAGAATAACTCATGATTTGAATTAAACAACCATCTAGATAATTGGATTTCATTCATCATGATGTTTTCTTCTGTTTTTTCTTTTCATTTTCTTCCTTTTCCTTTTCAATTTCAGCAACATACTTCTCAATTTCTTCAGGACTTAAAATCTTAAACACAAAACAAAAGAGGTAAGCTTTAAGATACCAACAGACTTTATTTGAACATGAAAGATCTACCTACTTTTGGTAGCAAAATACTATATGCACTACTGTACAGGTGGAGGGTAGCTGTAGGCAAGTAACTCTGCTCAGGCCCAGCTGGTTTGGAAGCTTCTTTTGCCTTTAGTGGTAACTAGAAATACCCCCAGTTCTGCAGCTGCCCCAAATATAGAGCTGCTGTAGAAAGTAACAGGCATGCTACAGCAAGAGCAGGAAAGAGTCAAACCTCAGGAGTAACAAGGTGAATACTATTAGAGATAATTTACCTTGAGTGGCTGATCTCTTCTCATAACCGCCAGCTCAATGTTTTTCCCGCCTGACTGTACAACCTGAAAGTCCAAAAACCAAGTTTTAGAATAAGAAATGCTAGCTCACAGCTCTTAGGAAACTTAAATCCAAATTGAGCTACTTCTGGGAACTTTACATTTTTCAGTTAGCTCAGAACTGCATATTATAAATATGAGCACTGCAAAATAATAAACCTCTTCACTCTAGTGAACTCTCCTCAAAGTCAATGCACAGATCATGTACACATGGATGCCTGAAGAAACCTGAATTGGTGCAAGAGACCATGAACTGTAGGGCTATTCATTTAGTTAAGCTTATAGCTGAAAGCAAAAATTAGTACATAAGAGAACAAAAGGAATAAGCAATTGTGTACATGGGTTAAGTATGTTCAGAATGAATGTCAATACTTAGTCTGATTTTTTTTAAATATTCACAAATTTACATACAATCATGATTAAAATAGGTTGTTTATGAAGTGTCTGAGATCAGTCCTACAGCTCGATAGCTTGCGTACTCAGCTTATAGCAGAGAATATAATTTTTGATCAATTCAAAAAATCATGGGTGACTTATGGTGTATGAACTGGGTACAGGAAATCTTGAGGAACAGCAGTTTATCTGTAGAGGAAACATGCTGGAAATAGCCTGTAGGCTGTTTGAACCAGACTCACTTCCAGAAGAGCCTTGATGACAAGTTTAATGGTTAGATCATCTGTTTCAATGGCTTCATCAGTATAGTTTTTCTCCAGGAATTCACGCACAGACTTGGCTCCTCTTCCAATGGCATTAGCCTGTAGTAATTGCAGAAAGGGGTGGGTACAAGTTTTGGGAGTTTAATAGTTCTTAAAATACACTTAGAGAAAGCTTTAATAGAAGATAATGCAAATGCCTAACAGCCTGCATGCCCTGTGCACACATAATGATTGCAAGACTGAATTAATAACCGTTATTGATAGTAACATTGCCAGTGAAGCCAAGTTCACTAAAAAAATGGTTAGAAGGCAAATTAACAAAACAAGTTCCAAAGGGGTAACTGTGTTAGTCTAGTTCAGCAAAACAAGCAAGCACTGTGGTGGTGCTTTTAAAGACATTTATTTATTGCATGAGCTTTCAGGGGAGAAAAATCCCACTTCAAAGCATCTGACAAAGTGGGACTTTTCTCCCCTGAAAGCTCATGCAATAAATAAATGTTAGTCTTTAAGTGACACAGGACTCCTTGCTTGTTTTGATTAAAAAAACAAGATACATGTTTGGGATTTCAGGTGAATATGGTATGATTTCCAAAGAAAGTTCTTCCCTATGGACTGCTAGTCCTACTCAACTTTGCCCACAACTTCCAATTCTCAATTTTAACATGGGAAAAATATGAAGTTCACGTTTGCCTATTAAAATAGATAAAAAAACCTGCACAGTTTCTAGTTGGTGCTGTTTTACCAACCCATGATGATTCTTGTTGACAGACTTTTCAGACAAAAGAAAAATCTTGTAATTCACATAGTGTCAGATGAAAACCACCTACTAGATATGAGGCATTCAAACTCTTCTCCCCCTTTGCCCTATTTTAATTGAGATACTGTCTAGAGACACCTTCTCCCCATTTATAGTTGGGCAGGTCATTTAGCATCAAAATAATGTTTGTTGCCATCTTAGAACATTTCTGCACCTGGCCAGCTAGTAAATCCACAGCCAGTTTTTCATTAGCTCTCAGGCCACACAGTACAAGAACTACTCACCCATCTCCCAGCAAAGTATGATCTGCCTCAGAGGACACAAGTCATTGCTGATATTTCACGACTCACCTTCCAAGCGTGGTAAGTGCCAGAAGGGTCAGTCTGGTAGAGCCTGGGAGTTCCATCAAAGTCGAATCCCACAATAAGGGCAGAGATCCCAAAAGGTCTGCGGCCATTGCTCTGAGTATATCGCTGATGAGAATCAAGACAGAGCTTGTTTCAAACATCTCTACAAGCATATGAATTTCTAAAGTAGTAGCTATACAAAAATTACCTAGGAAATATAAATATTTTTAATATCATGTGTTACTGGGACCTTTTCGCCCCTTGCTGTGGTTTCAAAATAACATTTCTTGAACTAAAGGTCACAAACTAAAGCAAAAAAAAGGATGGTTCCAAAATAAGTCTCTTAGCTACTTCTGAATTAACTATTGTCACCTTCCAAATAAAAAAAAAAAAGGGGGGGGGGGAGAGAATCACTTTCTTGTCTCATGTTAAGAGATTCAGAGAGATCTAGGAAATTAACTTGTGTAAAATGTTTAAAACCCTGATGGTCCCAGAAGCTTAAGAATGCAAAACAACTTTTCCAATCTGTGTTAACATGAAGATTTGAACTCCAAAAGACAGGGAGTGAAGCTGAAAATGATAATTCTCACAAGTTATCACAAAAGTGAAGTCCAATAACTGCCAAGATCTCAGAACTTAGAGACTTTATGAAAAGCAGGCTACTTTACTACTGGTGTGGCTTCACTTTGCTAAAGAATACCCACATTCCTTTTCCATCAGCATAGAAGCCCTATCCCACACATCTCACCGAATTAATTTGTCAGGAATATGGGACACAGGGAACTCGATCAAACTCGCTGCTTGTAAAACAAGTTTTTAAATGCATTTGGGAATCTGTCAGAATGAAGAATACATGAGATACTCCCTTGGAGTACAATAAGAGTCTGATACAAACCTTCACAGAAAGAACAAATCTTTTGCCTTTCCAATACGTGACAACTTATGACCCGAGCTTACACATTAAAGAAGGAAAAAGCCTAAACTGGACTCACTAATTAACACAGATAATTGAGTTTAATGCATTAAGAAGAGATGAAATATAATTCCAACATGGAATATACAATGTCCCTTTTGAAACTGTATTTAATTTTAAATCCATAAATGTTCCTATAACATTTTTTATAATGTTTCATTAGCATTCTGCTAGTAAAAATCTTTGGCAAATGGGAAAAAAAACAACCTGTTTCTGTGTGAATTAAAGTTTGCAGATCAGTAATTTTCTACTGTTAATACACAATAAAGGCAGCACAATAATACAGTCCTGGCATGCACTAATAAACTTTCTGGATTTCCCTATCTTTGGGAGAAACCAATGAAATACCTTGTTTCTCCCCTTTGTCTGATGCTATAGTAGATTAAAGTCCAACAAAGGGATAGA